>PUQB01000879.1:0-81070 GCA_003024785.1 Selaginella tamariscina | reverse complement strand
AGAACTTGTAAGAAATTTGCTAAAATTTGGAACAATTAAAAGATATATGAACTAGTATATACATAACAGATATAGAACAAAACTGTGTTACTATCTACTGTGTTGGTTTGAAATATATTCTTATAAATTAATTGTTTTTCTAATGTTTTATTTTCTTTGAATTTCCAAAATGAAAATTTATTCAAAATGCCTATAATTTGAAATATTTATATGCTCTTATCAATATATAATGAATATATATATATATATATATATATTTCTGACCTGTTTCTATTTAAATATGGTTATGAACATAGATTATTTCAAATCTCTTTTATCGTTTTAATTTCAAAAAAGAAAAAAGAATTCAAAAGATGATTATAAACATAAGTTACATACTTTTTGCAATACATCTGTCTCGATCTCAAGTCAAAATGGATCAATACAAACCCTAAAAACATAGTCTATATGTTTATGCATTATTTCAAATTTATCTTATCGTTTTAAATCTCTTTTACTCGATATGTTATTTCAAATAATTTTTACCTTATTAATTTATAAATATAATTTTATATCCTCTAAATATGTTTTTGTCCTTGTGTGACTAAATAGTAATTTATTTCTTTTATCTTCTTAATTTCAATAAAAATAAATTTTAAAAATGATTATAAACATAAGTTATAATTCCATATATTATTTAACTTTCTTCTTGTAAAAGCTTTGAAATACAGCAACCAAGCACTACACTCTCACACACACACACACACACATTCAGATTTCACATCCTTGAGACCCTTAAATGATCACCGTGGCCGAATGTCCCATCCCCAAACGAGAAAATCTGCCCTGTTAACTTATAAGTACTATGTGCCAAAGTCCAGCAAATGCATGTATCAACACGGGTGTAGACGGCATGTATATGAACGTGTGTGTTTAGTTATTACACACACACACACATATATATAGAGAGAGAGAGTGTGTGTGTGTGTTCAGCTATACACTATCTACGGAATAGGAGGGGATGAGCCTGGGAGGGGAAAAGTCAGTATGAACATCTCCACTGGATTCTTCCCTCCCAAGTGTAAACTTCCCCTTTCTTAGATATAAGTGCGGCATGTCAAACTTCACAAGCTATTCCTTAACTGTGTTCAAGGGCTTCGGCATCATTCACTAAATGAAAAGAAAAAAATTTAAACATATATAATATTTAGAATGGACACACACACATAAGTTCAAACAAAATTAAATTATTTTGCATATATATTGTTATCCGTAATACATATGTTGTATGGTATACTTAATTTAATAGTCTCACAGCATAGTTCGTAATGTCCATTTTACGCCGAGGAGGTCCCTTACAACACCATGAGTCAAACTTTCGGCCTCAGCTAGTGTTGCATTTAGCATAAAAAGATCTGCAAAAAAAAAATTAAATACCATAAAATTAAAATTAAATCCTAAACTCCATAAACATCGAAGCATATATTGACATATACATATAAACATGTACACTTACTATGCACGTATACATACACACGATTTGTATACATGCATAGTACCTGACCATGTCAATAGTCTGTAAATATCTTTAAACTAACAAGTAATATTAATGAGAAAAGTTGTTAAAAAAGAGACAAACATTATATTATTTAATAAAAATTGATTGATTTTAACTATAAATTATGTACATAATCTTTAAAAACAAAAGTAAAAACATGTTAAAAATACATATATGTGTGTGTGTTAAGTACTTAAAACTATTTGTCCTTTCAAAAAATAAGATAAAAAAATTAAAATATTAGAAAAAAACTAAAATAATAAAAAATGGATTGTATACTTAATTTACTTCTTTTCTTTATTGTTTAGTTTACTTCTTCTCTTTATTGTTTGGTTTACTTCTCTTTAGTACTGTTTAAATTATTTAATATACATGTTGTAAAAGAGATACAATTTACAACATTGCTCATTTGAATTTTTTAAACAAAATAATTTTCATAATTATCAAATTACATTATTTTATAAAAATGAAATCCACACCGTACATGAAAATTTAAATTCTTTAATAATAATATTAATGAAATTAATTAAGTCATGGTCTAAACTACATTTAACACAATTTAGACCATGTTTAAATTTGTGTCTAAGTTAATTTATGCATGTTTGCATATAATACTTACAATAAATTATTGCAACATCAAAAAATTATAATTCTTAAAAGACCATAAACCCTAATCTTGTTATTTAATCTTAAAAATTAAATGTACATAATCGGTTATTATATATGAGAATTTATAATAATTTAATTAAAGTTCATGATTTCTCATAAGCTTTTAAATATTGTAATTCTTATTATTGTAGTAGTTTATTGTAAATATTATATATAAACAAAGCTAAGTTAATTTAAACACAAATTTAAACATAATTTGGCTAAAATAATTTGACCAATTTTAATAATATTATAATTAAAGAACTTAAATTTTCACATGTGTTAGATTTCATTATTGATATGTTTACATTGTAATGTAATTTTTTAATTTATTATTTATAAAAATTCAAAAAAGCAATATTGTAAATTTTATCTCTTTCACAACATACAGTATTAAAATATTTTTTTTCGAAGATTAAACAATTTAAGATTAAAAATCTTTTTGATCAGTAATGAAGAAAAGAAATAAATAAAACAATAAAGAGAAGAAATAAATAAGTATACAACTTATTTTTTAATATTTTAAATTTTTTATCTTACTTTCTCAAAAGGCAAATAGTTTAACACATACACATATATATGTATTTTTAACATGTTTTTACTTTTGTTTTTTTAAGATTATATATAAAATTTATAATTAAAATCAATCAACTTTTATTAAATAATACAATGTTTCTCTTTTTCTTAATATTACTTGTTACTTTAAAGATATTTTAAAGATTACTAATATAATCAATTATGTATCTTACACACTTAATTTTACTTATGAACTTAATGTACATAAATCGTGTAAACCATTATTAACATACATAATATCATAAAAGCACAAAAACATTATATTATTTTATTTTTCATGCATTAAAATTAATTTATTAATGATGTGAAAACAATGTTTAGAAACATATAAACATTAATTGTAAATATGTTTATAAAATATAAATTACATTTCTTATGGTAGAATCTCAAACATTAAAAAATGTAAAAAACTAATGTATTAAAATTAAGAAACACAAAAAAAAACACATTAAATTTTATAAATCACTATTGAATAATTACATCCTATATACATAATATCATAAACACATAAAAGAAGTTTATATTAATTTATTCTACATACATAATATCATAAGCACACAAAAATGTTTATATTAATTTATTCTACACACATAATATCATAATCACACAAAAAAAACTTTATATTAATTTATTCTACATGCAACAATGTTTATGTTTATGATAATTTATTAATGATGTGAAAAGTTAATTTCAATAACATACAAATGGTAATTGTAAATACATTTGTAAACACAAGTTATATTTCTTATTACAAATAACTCAAACATTAAAAAATAAAAGAGTAGACCGAAAGAAAAACACTTGGTAAAACATGTAAAAAACTAGTGTAAAAACCATAACTTAGAAAAAATAAAATTTTTAAAAAAAAACATAAAAATATTATTAAAAAAATTAAAGTATTTCTTAAAATTGATGACAAATAATTATCTTAAATTATGTAAATTATGATGTAGTAATATAGTCATAAGAATATGTAAGTTTTGAAATGCACTTCACAAATGATTTCTATGTGTGTGTCTATTAAAGTCATTAATAAATAATCATACTCAAACAAACAGTTGAAACTTCATAATGTATATTTGATTCTGTGATCTTTATAGAATACGGATAATACGTGATTTAGTATCAAAATGTAATACTAAATGTAAAATAGATTTTTTATAAGATATAATTAATATAAGTATTCGCTTAAGAATGCTAATCATGTTAACACTAACTCAAAGTTGGGTCACTGTTTGATTCTAGCGCCAAAGTTCTAGCTTAGACAGAGTCTATTTGTTTAGATTAAGTACAAGTGTTTGTATACAATTTGATTTCAGGAAGAGGCTATGCCTTTTCAATGGGAAGAAGAGATTTGGAGGTGGCAAAGATATTAAGCCTCAGAGCAAGTAACATTTTTGTATCAAACGCACACACGCAGACACACGCTTCTACATACCTTATTTAGTCCCTTTGATATCAGACAATGAATCCAGGCCCAGAGTGGAAAAGTTGATTGAAACCAGTCTAATTTATTCATAAAAGGACCATTCTGTATTATGTTTAAGTAATGTATAAAAATAATCTATTTTATATAATATAAACTGTTTAAGCTCCCCTTACATGCTAAATATTATATTTCGTTATATTATGGTCAGCTTCAACTTCTCCACTTTGTGGGAGTTGGATTTGTACCTAAAAGCGTGCGTGCAAAGTATACGAACCAATATCGTATACATAATATATCACTCTTACCATACCTACACAATACACATACAAAATTGTCCATAGTTACTGAATATATACATGTTTACTTATAATTTAAGTTATATAAATACCTTTCATTCTGTCCCTGGATTACAGGAAAAATGCAAGAGTTCACACTATCGACGAACACCACAACAAAAATGCGAGCCTGATCCGCAAATATTGATACCACCAGCGAAGAAGAAGATTCCCTGTTTCAACACAGAGATCCAATTAAACACACACACACACGCACAACATAATTATGTATGCATTATACATATACATCTAATATCTGGGAGATTTTAGACGATGCATAACCATAGACATATACATATCTAAACAGCACATATATACGCTTATACCTATAATATAAGACATGCTCTATCTGATATTTATACATAAATGTATGTTGAATATATATATATATATATATATGAATGAGCGTGACATATGAAAGAGAGATAGAGCGAAGGCTCGCAGACACACACACGTGGATATACTTCACCTTGACGATTAGGAATCTGATGAAGATGTGTTGTACTTCTTTCCCTTGGGTGGTTCTTTTGAAGAAGGGAGAGGGACAGCCGTCAAAATTCGACGATCCGTATCTTTTTACTGGAGAAGATGCTGTGTCCCGCGGATTAGAGTTTACTGAAATTGAAACACCCCGTGCTAAACACAGTTCCTGAAAAATATATCCACCATGAATCACATAATGTATACATAGAAACATAACTATATTCGGATATACATCCTCTCTCATAACAGCGAAATATATAAGCAATCGGTTCTGATTTCATTTTCAGGTGTCTGTCGCTGTATACGTCTTATGTACACTTATCGATCGTACATGCAGACAAACTATGCATGTATATGTACTATCTATGCTTGCATGTGTATATGTACAGTAAGCATAATACCTCAAGCAACTCCTCAAGGTCTGGAACCTGGAACTCTTCGTACAGAGCCGTTTCAACATGTTCTTCCCAATCAGAAGGCAGGAGATGACCAAGTTGCTTGTGGAGATCTGTCGCTCCACTGCCCCGTTCCATGTGTTCCGACCTCGGAAGTGTTCTTGGTCAGCAGCATCCTCAGCACAACGTCGAAGGTGAGATCCATGACTTGATCCAGACATGGGAAGATCAAAGATTTCATCCTAGACATTTTTGTTATTGGGAATTGGGACTTTGTACCATATCTCAAGTGGATGGACACCAGCTGTTGAACGTTCTTAATGCTGGAGGTGCTTCATTGACATCATGCTGTCCAAGGGAAGGACATAGTCGGAGCGGAAACGGAAAGCATCCCTGTGATGGTGGAATGGGGCTTAGCACAACTGCTCAAGAACGGCCTCGTTGGCAAGGTGCAAGCAGAACTTGACAAGAACAGGATCATGGAGGAGTCCGACATCCCAAAGCTAAAGTTCTTCGATAGAGTCGTCAAGGAGACATTCCGCCGTGCATCCGTCGGTGCCAATATTCAACCATGAGACAACAGAGTCGACAACTTTATGATACCCAAGGGCACCAGAGTTATGGTGAATGCATATGCCATTGGGAAGGATCTCAGTGCTTGGGAGTACCCATTCAATCCCAACAAGTTCCAGGATGTGTGAGGGAAGCACTTTGAGATGCTTCCATTTGGTTCCGGCAGACGGAGCTGTCCTGCGATCCAGTATGATTCAGTTCACTCTTGGAAGCTCGACTGGGATGGAGTAATCCAAGGGAGCCTAACATGACGGCCAAGTTCGGTGCACACTCCCAATAGGCTCCTCTTATGAATGGCCATCCCCTTCTCCAGATAAACGTGTTTCTCTGATTCTTTCTCGGTAGCCAGGCATAAACACGCCTTGAGTACTGCAAGGAGTTTGGTTCGCAGTTCATGCTGGTAAACAAGTCTATCACTACGGAGCTTTCTCCGTTTTCCACGTATCCCAGAATGAGGAAGTTCCATGAAATAACATTCCGACGATTATCCGGACAAAGACGTCCAATGCACGTTCCATGATCCCGCATTTTCTGTACATATTCACCAAGGAGGCTGTAACAATTACATCGGATTCAAACCCTCGCTCTCTCAGTTGTATATGTATTGCTAACGCCTTCTCATGGAAATTCTTCCACATGTCTTCAGTGCTGCAATGAAGGTACACTTGTCCGGTTCACAGTCCATAGTGGTAAACAATTTGGAGCTTTCACCATTCGCTGCGTATCCTGAAATAAAGGAGTTCCATGAGGCAACATCCCGATTAGTCATCCGATCCAATACATCCTGCATGCTTCCACATTTACTGTACATATAGATTAGAGCAGAAGTTACACATTTGTCTGTGTGGTAGTTAGCTGAAACTGCATCCATATGTAGTTTTCTTCCTTGCAAGTCCCTTGTTTTGCTACATTGTTTTAATGCAGCAACGACTTCCTTCATTTTCCATTGCTCCCCTTGCTTTGTACTCTCTGAGAACCCTCAAGTCTTTCCTTTCATGCAGCTCAAATTTGAAATGTGAAATTCGAATATGGAAAGTATATATCACTGCAGTGTACATGTATATTGTTTCTTGTTGGCCTTCTTAGATTTCTTTGTACATGTTGGAGAGCAAAACTACATGGTTACATGCATTCAGAAGAGTCGAGAAACTAACGTGGTTCGGCTTGTTTCCTTGCAAAGCCATCGCATGAAACACCTCCTTGGCACGCTTCCCATGCCCAGATCCCGCATACGATGTGATCATTGAGTTCCAAGCTACCACATCTAACACAGGCATTTGCTCAAAAGAGTTTCGTCGCTCTCTTTACATGCCCATTCTGTGCATTTATTGCAATCATTGCAGACCATGAGAGAAGATCCCTCTCTGGCACCATACAAAAGATCTCCCTCGCTTCGGCAATCCGCATGACGTGCACAAATCCAGTGATTTATGATGTCCAGGTATCTGATTGAGTAGAAAGGCTACCTCCTGCATTTGTCCTGGTTGGGCATATCCAGATATCATCGTGTTATACAAAACTAGATTATGTTCCTGCATATCTCTCTCGAAAATCCTGCAGTTACCCACTTATGATGGAAGTCCATGCCACCGAAGTTTTGCTCCTCCATTGTGTCGAATAGTTTCCTCGCTTCTTGTAAATCACCTTCTTGAGCAAATGATTCCACCATTGTGCTCCATGGTATCACGTTAAACTCTGGCATCAGAAGGACCTCGTTTCAGCAAATGCCCTTTATGGGTAGTGCTGGTCGTCGGGGACTTCACATTCCAGATGTGGTGTTTCTTATGAAGTCTCGGTGGTTGCCAGAACGTTGTGGATAGCATCCAATCTTGGAGTTTGCACCGGTAAGCTAGCCTTACCTCGGGAGTACTGGGAAGTGCTGAATGGTCTTTACCCGAACACCATGAGGGTCCATGTATAAGGATGGGGGAGTTCTCCTAGAGCAATGCTGCCACTTGGTGGTAGAGTATGTTGTTGGGCCTAGGAGTGGAGCAAAAGAAGAATCAACAAAGAAATGGTGAACAGAAGAATATGTATTTATTACAATGCCTGCTTGATTATAAACTACCTCAGGAAGGTGGAGTCCCAACAAAAAGAGGGCTTCCGGGCTTCCGGGCTTGGACCCGGAATATTCTAAAGAATCTACCAGAATATTCTTAGAATATTCCTAAATATTCTTAGAATTTAGGATTTTGGCTCAGTCGGCAATTAACAACAAAAAATATTTAAATCATAGCCATGTTTATACTGTATTATTAAAGTTTTTATTTCAACACCAAAGAGTACAATTCAACACTTGTCACTTCTTCTTACGATTGAGCAATGCTGCAATTCGTGAACCACCAGTCCTACTTGACGTCGCTATTGGTTGGGTTGGGATTTCCTCTGGCTGGATGTTCTCTTTAATCCTGTTCATAGCAATTCTCCCGAGCTCAGGGTTCTTCTCAGTCCCAACAATGTTTCTCCCCAGCTCGATAGCTGCAAGCATTGAGGACCCCGTACCACTGCCTATATCCCAGATAAGATCACCTGGCCGGGTGAGTCGTTCTATCACGAGCTGCATCAATCGAGTGCTCTTCGGTTGGTAGTCCATCCTGCATGTGAAGATAATGGTAAATACTTAAATTGTTGAAATGAAATGCCTACCATGGTTCTTGGAACCGCTCAGGATTATCAACAAGAATTGTTGATGACAAACGCAGCGGATTATCGCGCAATCCTCTAGATGCATCTTGGAAGACAAGAAGGAGCAGGATGCTCTCCTGTTAAAACATCAAAAATCATTAATGAACTTCATGAATAAAGAAAAAAGTACCTTCATCTTGTTGCGGTAGCCCCAACCACGCCCTCTGTAGATGTAGTACGTTGCAGCAAGTTGAAGGTCCACCACACTTGCAGCTCGGACAACTTGATCCCAGGTGTTTGCTGCAGCAAACACAACCAACCAACCATTTGCAGCCATATGCATACCTGCAAACTGGAGTGCTTCATCGAACTTCACTGGATCAAGGTAGAGGTATGGCGTATCACTCGTTGTATTTCCTGGCAAGGTCCCATTTGGAAGGTCGAAGATCACCAAGTTGAAACCATATTCTCCCGCAATATGCTGGTAGCGAGTCTGGCTGTCAGCTGTATGGTACCTGGCCACCTGTGTCTGAACTTTTCTATAAGGAACCAGTCTAGCGTCAGGAACCTCCTCTTCCTTCTCATCCGTGAGCACGGCCTGTTGCATCTCCTCGATGTCATCAATCGCCAAGAAATTATCACCTCGAGTTGTAGCAAGTGAAGGGACGAATGTGACCAAGTCATCCTTGATGTCCATGGTTCCCTGCGATGGTAGCACTTCAGATAAATTGAAGAAGGCAGCTGGATCGCGAGTAGTGGAGGTGCCAGCTACTGTATCTGAGGTCTTCTTTGACTGCTGCACAGGCTGACGCCGCTTTGCCTTGGCCTTTGTCTTCTTAATGAAGTCGACCTCTGCCGGATCCCATGAGATGCATGGGAGATCTTTTGAGTGTTCATTGTAGAGATCCTTCTCCCATGTTGGTGGTTGCCCAGGTGGATAATCAAGCCAGAACGGTACGTTACACGTTCGAACTCTGTCAGGCCAGATCTTGTCTTCGACCACATGTGTGGTGCTTCCATGTAATCTGACCAGAATACCATAGTCTGTGTGTGAGGCACCTTTCTCGCTGCGACATACCTGTAATGAACATATAGTAGTGTCAGAATGTAACAATGTCAAGAAGATCATCCTTACCTCCAAATCATCCTTCTTGCTGTCTCTTCGTGTTCGAGGAACTCTTTCGGCTCTATGGAGTAAGTGAACTTCACACACTCATGGAATGGCTGGAACATCACGTTCTTGCATTTTACCCGCACTTCATCGTACCAAGTCGTGAAATCTGTAACCGGCCTGCTCCACTCGCCATCCTCGATGAGTCCCGTGAGAATCTGTACTGCCTCCTCTCTGATTGCCGCCAATACAAATCGATAGTAAACCACCTTATCCACTCCTTATCCTGAACACCCGGCAATCCAAGTGTCTCTTGCTCTCTCTTCAGATCGAGACGTACCAGTTTATTGAAGTACATGATTCTCGTCTCGTTTGGAATTCTCGCCCTTGAAAGCGCGTACAGCTTTTCCAACCCCATCCATCTGCATTGTTTCCATGTGATTTGGGTCACCTTGTCGAACCACTCTTCACCCAATGCAGGATCGATGATGGCTAAGATCTTCATCATGCGCTTGTCATGCTTAATGTAGACCTGTTGTTGCTCCTGGTATTTGTTGCCTTTGGATGCCCTTGCAGCCTTCTCAAGATCATCCTCAATCTCACTCTGTAATTCACAGACGTAATCAACTAAGTAATATAAGTGTGAGACGTGGTACCTCAAAAAAATCTTTGCACAGATCAAATTCGGAAGTGGATGCCAAGCTTGTTGTCCAGTGCGCTTTCCTTCCACTTTCTTATGTCATCTCGTTCCTTGTCACTGAGCCTGGCCAAGATCTTCGCTGTGCCCTCCTCACTGGTGCAACATGTCTTCACAGATAGCAGAAGATGTGGCAGTGTGGTTTGCACTGCCGTTGCGGAGGAACTGCATATTTGAAAATCTCGAAGTTAGTTAATCCTATGATCTAGAGGTCACTATGTTTACCTATTAATTTGCTGAAACATTGTCACAAGCTGAAGATTATCCATGACCCCAGCACGGATGAAGCCTGAACGCACTCTCACTGCCCACTGATTCTTATCTTCCGTGTCTTCTATGTACAGCTTCTGAAGCACCTTTAGCCTGTGATTACCATCCCAACAGATGAACTTCTTCATCGAAAGCATTGGTGCCCATTGCCGGAACATGTCAGACTGAAGCTCCTCCTCAAAAGCCAAATGCTGAGCATACATCGCTTCATCGCTTCTCAATGCTGCCAGATCTGCATCTGTCATGGGGTCCCCAACTTGAAGGATGAACTGAGTGGTGTTGCGCAAATAACCAACTGCCTTCTTGAAACTCCTAGTCAAAGATTCCAGATCCGCTGGATTGACTCTCCGCACCTGCTCATTTCCCAGAATTCGGCAAATAGGGACATCCGGTGCCTCTCCATATTCTCGGATTGTGATCTTCGCGAGAAGACGCACTGCACTCTCCGAATGCATGCTGGCTGCAATGTTGTAAACTTCCTCATTATCTGGCACTTCTGCTTTACCCTTCTTCTTCTTCTTAGCAGCCTCTGAATCTCCAGCAGCTTTGCGTCGTCTCTTCTTGTTCTTGGGTTCATCCTCTTCGTCACTCGACAAAGTCACTGCGCATGAGGCTTGTGTGCCTTCTGTCTGCTCCTGTGTCTCCTGTGGTAAGACATCATCCTCAACTTCTTCAACAAAGTCTGATTGTTCTTGTTGGGGTTGAACTACATCCTCTTGCTCTCCTGACCAGTCCTGCTGGCTTGCCTGTTCAACTGGAGCATCACTTGAAGGTCCTTGTTCCTGAACCACAGCCAGCTTCCTACTTCCTCTCCCACGACCCGACGCCCTCTCTGAATTGCAGCTCTAGCTTCTGCTTCTCTCTCAGTAGGCTCCTTCATCTTCTTTTCTTGTAAACGTTGTGAAGAGCGCATCTACAAAAGCAATAAGGTTTAACAAAAAACTGTAATAAATGTTCAAAGATGTTTAATAAAAATTAAAAAAACATACTAGCCCTCACAGTCGGCGTGCCGACTGAGAGAGCAGTTGCTGTAAGTCCCAGTCGGCATGCCGACTGGGACTGGCAACAAAGGGAGGCCCAGTCTGGACTGGGAACGAAGGAGGCCCAGTCAAAATGCTAGGTGGGACTAGAACAGTCAACCCTAGTCAAAATGCTGACTGGGGCTGGAACAGTCAACCTCGGTCAAAATGTTGATTGGATCTGGAACAATCCACCCCAGTCGGCCTGCCAATGAAATGATTTAATATTTGTCAATGAAATGATTGCCTCACGACTAACAAACACATTAACCATCGTGTGTAATATGTTCATTGTCTTTGAATTTTAACTTTTGTTTGTTCCATTTTTGCTACATGGCAAGAATCAGCTACAATGGTGTTGACAAGGACTTCCCTGCAGATGAAGATGGTATTGCATTTGTCTTTGAAACAGATTTCAGGTCTGCATTTGACATTCCACCTTGGCAATCTTTTAAAGTGCTGCATTTGATGTCTGTTGTTGGTGGAGATGCTGTGAATGTTGAGGTAGAACCAGAAGGGGCAAGAGCTAGCAGTTTTGTGTATTACACACTTCTTCCTTCCAAAGGACCACTATTCCGGTTGGAGACAACAGATCGGGACAATTTTATGATAATAATACTTCGCAATAGTCAGAGATGTAGGATTGGGAAGCAACTGGTGGTTTCGTCATCGATTCAGCAAGTTGCTGAGATCCCAGAAGATTGCAACGGAAATGTGATTTACGAGTTGCCAGCACACGAAACAATGAAGGACAAGTACAAAGGGATGAATAGGAAGGATGGGTGTGATTACTGGACTCAACGCTGCACAACACATTGGAATGTTCCAGCTCGTGTTAGTCGCAGTTCATGTATTGGTCACATGAAATGCGTAAAGGAAACATGTCCGTTCATCAGCTTCAGTAAGAAAGCAAATGACTGCCAATTTAAGGGCACCATTGATAAAGTCCAGTTATCTTCAGATGGTAGAGTGCTTGGAATGAAGTGTGTGCATTGCAACAATGAACCCCTTCTAGTGCAGACATGCTCCTTTGTTGCATATTACATAATTCCAGATGATATCACATGCACGAGGCTTTTCATCCATCTTGGAGAACATCAACATCCACGTAGACCACCCGAATCCATGGTCTCTAAAGACAAAGCTAAGGAGACAATCAACAAAGCAGTCGCTGCAACCCCAAGAACTAATCAACGTGTCATAGAGTTTCAAGCAGCACGCAATATAATTTTGGAAAAACTGGTAACAGATTCTGGAGATGTATCATACGACAAGGTTCTGTCATATCTACTACCACTCACAAATCACCGCCGGTAAGCAAAAAAATTATTATTTCCTTTTGGAGATGCTTAACCTTTCCACTGTAGAACAAGAGAATGGATATCTCAGGCTAGAACAAGAGACACTCGTTTCAAAGAAGGTTACGAAGGACTTCTGCAGTTAAAGAAGAAGCTATCAATCCCATTCATACATGTTATCCACATCCGGAATGGACCTCAACGGAGCTGAAGAGCAGCCTTTAATCTTCAAAATGAGTTGCCGGCCCAGGATCCGGAATAGACTACATTAGAAGGTGTCAATCTGGAGGTGATCTCGAACAGCAGTGGGTGGTGCTAGACCACACATATCGTATTGATGATTGGTGTACACTGGGAATACATCTCTATGATCCATTGTAAGTATTAACATATCTATGTTTTAAAATACTTACTAATATAATGCACTTATGTTTGTGTAGTTTAAGGTCGATGGTGACACTTGCTTATGGTGACATGATCAGGGAGGATAATGTGTGGCGGTGATCAAATTTTTGAACACTATGCTTCAAGTGTGCAGCAAGCAAGGACTTCATAATGTGAACTTTGCGGGGTTCATGTCAGATGAGTCAGGTGCAATTTGGTTAGCATTGCGTCAAGTTTTCAACAATGGGTCAAAGATGAGAGGAAGAGAAAGGAGTTGTTTGTTCCATTACATGCAGTCAGTGCGTCAAGTTACAAAGAAGTGGATACTTGAGGAACACAGGGAGGAGCACATGAACCTTGCACGCTCATGGCCTGCAGCACTAACCAACCAAGATAAGTTAACGACGAGTAATGTTGGAGTCATTTTGGGAAGGCAGGTCCAGTAACGTTAGCGCTTTGCAAACATGGCTGTCATGGTGGGCAAGACATGAAGATCATATTTCCATGACAGAGATAATTGACTTGACAGAAGATGGTGTTGCGAATGTGCCTACCACTAACAACTCCGAAGTTGTTCATGCAAGAGCACGAAGAGCAAGGCTGACGAAGCGTGTTCCTTTGTTGGAGGCAACAATGTTAGATTTAACAGATGCTGTTTTCCAAAGTGCAAAGGTCAAGGCATCATTTGAAGGGAGATATTCAGGCACAGGTCCTTCCATGGAAACTCTTCTGAAACGTGCACAGCAGAAACTTTCAGCGGGAAAATCAGTGTCTCCAACAACTTTTGCAAATCTTGTTAGTGATGAAGAGCATCTTGCAAGTCCAGAGTTTGCCTCTACAACAAATGTTCGTGTTCGAACCGTTCGTCAACCGTCAACTGGGGACCATGGGATTGATGCACTTCGTACACATAGACATGACACACAATATGCAGAACAAGTCATCCCAAATGCACGCAGGAAAAAACTCAAGTTTCAAGATGTCAATGTCACTGAAAGAGAGACGTTGATGACTCAGTGGGCCATCAGACGCATTGGGGAGGCAAGTCAGGTGAAATGTCTAGGTCTCACTCAGGACGGTAACAGCAAGTGTGGCAGACCCATAGGATATCCACATCGTGTACCGGCACCAGGATTTCACGGTAGACGGCAATATACAAATGCATTTGGGAACATTGAGTTCACTCATCAGATGTTATGGTTCTGCCCACGCGATTCTTGTTGCTTCAGACGACCATATGCAGGGATTCCTCCTGAGAGTATTCCAGAAGTTCCAGAGGTTTGGCTAGTTCAAAAAGGAACAAACTTGAATGCAAATGAGGTTGAAGCTCTTCTGAAAGCAGGATTCAAGTTGGAGGGATTTGAAGAAATGGTATACGGCAGTAGTAGCCGAATGGATCGAACACCATCACCACCAAGAGGAGAGGGAGCACATAGAGTACCAACATACCATGGACGGAGTGTGCGAACACCAACAAGAATGTCCAAGGAACATGAGAAACATTACAACCAGGCAAAGATTCTTCAAGGTCGGATCAACAACATGGAGGTGGTTCAAAGAGGGAAGACTGAGGCCTTCATTGTCTCTGCAGGCATGCAATCTGCTAAGGTAACAATTTCTACTGTTCCGTCATGCACTTGTGCAACTTTTCAGAAAGCCAAGAACTGGAGCCCCTGCCAACACATGTATTTTGTGTACACTCATGTTCTTGGATTGGACCCAACGATTACTTACTTCCTACAGAGGCGGACCCTTACTCCAGCAGAAGTGCATCGGTTATTGGTTGATTGCAAGCGCAATGTCAAACCTGCGACCTTTTAAGTCCAGTCGGTATAATAAAGTCTAGTCGGCAAATAATTAGCGTTTTTCACTTGTTGGTCGGCATTTTATATTGAAAGTTAAAGATAATCTACTTGGCAAAATATTCTAGAATATTCCTATTTATTTGACAGAATATTCCAGAATATTCGGGAATATGCGAAAAGCCCATTGTACGAAGCCCGGTTTTTGCTAATCCTCAGGAAGGTTTTTGCTAATCCTCAGGAAGGTGGAGCAAAATACAAAATACAAGACCTTAACCCATTACATATAATGGGTCACTTAACACTAGACCCTAGGTACAGGTGGCATTTTCTCACTTGTTTATCATTATGTGACATAGTTCTGTCTATCACATCGATGTGCCTTCCTTACACGTGCTGTCTTGAGCATCTTAGGTAGTTAATATGGACGATCGGATCTACGTTTGGTATACCACCGCTTGATAACTATTATTGTCAGTCCGTACTTGTGGTATGTTCCTTGCTCGGTGTTCCTTGCTCGGTGCTTCGTCTCGTTGCTCGTCCATGCAGTTTGACAGTGGTCAAACCACTATGAACCAAGTGCTAGAAGCATTGGATTCCAAGAGATAATAGACCGGTCAGGAATTCTCAAGAACAGATCCCACGCATCAGTAATTAGCCCTCCTTAAACATACACATCTAGAAGAATGCTCCAGGACAAACGTTCTGCACGGGCATGCTGTCGAAAAGTTCCTGAGCTTTCTATAAATGCCCCGTTCGGGCATATGCTACAACCAGGGTGTTTACAGACATTTCAGTACACTCATCTGAATTTACCAGCTATAGCCTTGAGAATATATCATTTAGAATTAGTTTAAAGTTTTTTAATGATAAAAACATTTAAATATCCTTAAGATTTATAGAATATACATGATTTTGTGTTATATGTAAGTGTTTCAGCCAGACAGCCAAATCTATTTCTCCTGCTTATATGCATACATATATATGTATATGTATATAAAATGTCTACAGATAAAAACAATTTTTATGATTAAAATCAATATTAATGATTTATTATTCATATTTCCTTAACATTTAAACTGCAGTGACATGAATGTAAACACAACATGGAGCGGGAAACGGAAAGCATCCTGGAATGGGGCTTAGCGCAACTCCTCAAAAACGGCCTGGTTGGCAAGGTGCAAGCAGAACTGGACAGTGTCATCGGGAAGAACAGGATCATGGAGAAGTCCGACATCCCAAAGCTAAAGTTCTTCGATAAGAAGATGCCCAAGTGCACCAGAGTTATGGTGAATGCACATGCCATTGGGAAGGATCTTAGTACTTAGGAGTCTCCGGACACATTCAATTTTACTAAGTTCCAGAACTCCCAAATAGATGTCCGAGAGCAGCACTTTGAGCTGCTTCCGTTTGGTTTCAGCAGGCGGAGCTGTCTTGAAATCCAGATGGGGCTCCTTATGGTTCAGTTCACTCTTGGAAGCTTGCTACATACTTTCGACTGGGATGGGAGTAATCCAAGGGAGCTTAACATGACGGCCAAGTTCGGTGCTACACTCTCAGTAGGCTCCTCCTTGAAACTTATGACATCCCCTTCTCCAGATTCTCTGATTCTTTCTCGGTAGCCAGGCATGAACACGCCTTGAGTACTGCAAGAAACGTGACGGAGTTTGGTTCGCAGTCCATGCTGGTAAACAAGTCTAGAGCTTCTCCGTTTTCCACGTATCCCAGAATGAGGCAGTTACATGAATAGCATTCCGACGATCATCCGGACAAATACGTCCAATGCACGTTCCCGCATTTTCTGTACATAATCACCAAGGAGGTTGCAACAATTACATCGGATTCAAACTCTCGCTCTCTGAGTTGTATATGTATTGGTAACGCCTTCTCCAGACAGTACTGTTTCCGGTATTGTTTGCTCATGGAAAGGCTTCCACATGTCTTCAGTGCTGCAATGAAAGTACACTTGTCCGGTTCACAGTCCATAGTGGTAAACAAGTCCATTGCTTTGGATCTTTCACCATTCTCCGCATATCCTGAAATAAAGGAGTTCCATGAGACAACATCCCGCAATCAAATACATCCTGAGTACATTGCATGCTTCCACATTTACTATACATATAGATTAGAGCAGAAGCTACATATTTGTCTGTGTGGTAGTTAGCTGAAACTGCATCCTTATGTAGTTTTCGTTCTCCTTGCAAGTCCCTTGTTTTGCTACATTGTTTTAATGCAGCAACGGCTTCCTTCATTTTCCATTGTTCCCCTTGCTTTATACTTTCTGAGAACCCAAATCTTACATCGAAGCTTTCCCTTCATGCTTGAAATTTGAAATTCGAATATGGAAAGTATATTTCACTGCAGTATACATGTATATCGTTTCTTGTTGGCCTTCTTAGATTTTCTTTGTACATGTTGGAGAGCAAAACTACATGGTTACATGCATTCAGAAGAGTCAAGAAACTAACGTGGTTTCGGCTTGTTTTCTTGCAAAGCCATCACGAAGCACCTCCATGGCACGCTTCCCATGCCCAGATCCCGCATACGATGTGATCATTGAGTTCCAAGCTACCGCATCTAACACAAGCATTTGCTTAAAGAGTTAAAGATCCCCTTCCTTCGCATGACGTGCACAAATCCAGTAATCATTGATGCTCATGTGATGGAGTCCTTCACAGGTATCTGATTGAATAGTCCTGCATTTGTTCTGGCTGGGCATATCCAGATATCATCGTGTTGTTATGTTCCTGCATCTCCCCCTCGATTGCTTCCTGCAGATACCCACTTATGATGGAAGTCCATGCCACCAAGTTTTGCTCCTCCATTGTGTCGAACAGTTTCCTCGCTTCTTGTAAATCACCTTCTTGAGAAAATGATTCCACCATTGTGCTCCATGATATCACGTTAAACTCTGGCATTGCATCGAAGAGGGACCTTGCTTCAGCAAATGCCCTTTAGGGGTAAATTCGGTAAGCATTGTATTCCAAGAGATAATAGACCGTGCAGGCATTATCAAGAACAGATCCCACGCATCAGTAATTAGCCCGATAATTAGCTCCAGGACACAACGTTCCGCACGGGCATGCTGTCGAAAAGTTCCTGAGATTTTTGTAATTGCCCCGTTTCGGCATATGCTGCAAGCAAGGTGTATACAAACATTTCAGTGTTCTCAGGCATCTGGTGATAGACCCGTTTTTCTTGTTCGATTTCGCCATTTTGTGCGGGTATCCCAGCATGGAAGTGCACGCAACGGAGTTCTTCTCTGGCATCATATCGAAAGTCTTCTTCGCATTGTACATTTGCCCATTTTCGGCATATCCCACAGATAAATGGTGCAGGAGAAACAATTGGGTTGATATATAGCATCAAAGACGAGCTTTGCTTCTTGGATGCTACCGCATTTTCTGTGTATTTTTATGAAGAGGTTAATTATTAATAATAAATAATTAAAGGTTTAAACCCTAAACCTTAAACACAAAGAAGGTTAGGATGTTTCTTTGGATGAATTTAACATTTAGAAACATTATAAGCAAGATCTGTAGGATCTTAAGAAAATTGTTAAAAAGAATAAAAGAGATTAGTATCTAATTAGGCTCGTGTGCAACAATAATGAATTAAAACATTACCATTATGTACACACACCTAAAACATCCAGAGTTAGTTGTTAAGTTTTATAATTTATTAAATTTTTAATTTGTGTTTTTTATAAGATTGAAAATAAGCTCCAACATCGCAACAAAGATAACTTATTAAATTTTTAATTTGTGTTTTTTATAAGATTGAAAATAAGCTTCAACATCGCAACAAAGATGAGATTATTTATTACATGAAAGTGCTGGACAAAATAAATTTTAAGACGTGATTATTGTAAAGCTACATCTTTTAAACTTATTAAATCAAATCTTATTCACTTGCTTCGGAATATTATATATGGTATAAACATTACATGTTTACATATTTTTTTAATTGGTAAAGTATAACCACTCGTTAAGAAAATCAACCATTAACTATTAATGTTAGGAGAAGTTTTTCATATGAATATTGATGCTCTTTTGGTATTAATGTGGGAGAGCAATTAACTCATTCAAGAAAATATTATTTTACCTTTGCCTGTTATACTTTATAAATTGAAGATTCTTGAAGTGACAAGCGAAGGTGCTGTTGTTAATAGTGGTAGGGAGAGAAACAAAGATGTTAACAAGAATATCATATTTAATATATAATTTTTTAATGTTTAAAACAATTATTATATATAAACTCTTTTTAATAATCCTTCAATGTACTCCTTGTAGGCATATATTGAAATAAGGGAGTTCCACGAATATATGTTAATTTCTGGCTCACTATCAAATTCAAATTGACTTTGTGTAAATGCAAATTCATAGTGAAATCATGTATCACCGTGTTTTAAGAGACAACACCCTTGCATCGGATTTTTTTGAACGTCTTCTTAATTTCTTGTTTTATCATGTTTCTGGGCATATCCATTCCGAAAGAAACTATTCTTGCATCTTCACACTTTTGTAAATCCAAACTTAAAAAGTTTATATATAAAAGTTATATGTAAGTCGTATATACCATAATTATGAAATATAAATTAAACAGTTAGTAAATATATAGTTAAATTAAACTATTAGTAAAACATTTAACGGATGTGGTTTCACGAATGTGTATATATAATTGTGTTGTGCGAGTTAGAGAAAGAACTGTATTATTAGACCTAGTAAAGAAATTAAAATAAAATTATTAAAAATATAAAAAAAAAAAAAAATAACTATGGAGAGCGATATAAAGAATCAAACTAATATAATAAGTAATAATATGCACATTTAAGTGTAGAGCATATGTATGTGTATATATAAATTAATATTCTTTATATATTTTGTAAATTAATATATAAAAACTAACTAAGCATTGTCAAAAGTATCCAGAATGTTGAAGGAAGTTTTGACCGGGAATGCTTGACCTGACCAGGTGATGTCATCTGTGTACGTTGACTAGAATTCCTCCACGTGGCAAGTCTTTGGTTTCTTAGGACTCAAGCTACCTGTAATACAAGATCTCATTCGACACACATGGCATATGAACACCTGAGTAGCAAGAAGAGAGGGCACGGCACATGCCCCGCCGAGGCCAGGTGACAACAGCTATTTTTGCATCTCTGGTTCGCTCTATTTACTCTGTTCATGTTCTTTCGTATTTCAATAGTAAATCAGACTCCACGAGATAATTGAATTCAATGAGGATCAGCAATGTTGCGATTAATCGCTGGGGCTTTCAAGGCTTTTGGAGTGCATGGTCAAGTTGGAAATATATGTAAATGTTAATCAAATACTTAAGTGTGTAAATGTTAATGAAGTACAGTGGTTAATTTTAAATAAATTTATATTTAAAAATATTTCATATATTAATTAAAGGTATATAACGTCTCAACAACGCAGGACAAAATGCACAAGTTGCAGATTAATGAGATACACAAGTTATAATTTAATACTTGCATTAGTTTCTGGTTTAGACAGGTACCATATATACGGATTTATTTTACACGACTCACGAGGTATGAGCACCGAGGAACATAAGGTGACAAGTTTATGCAATAGATATGAATGTAGAGAGACAATTAGAATGCACTTACAGGGGGCAGACCTCGAGAGCGAAAACATAAAACGCTGGGACTACGTTGCACGAGAAGTTGCCCCAATGGTTGGAGACTGTACTTTGGCAAACTTGCTTTGCACGCCCTCCATAACGGGTGTTAAGACAGTTGGTGAGGTTGTCAACTTGGTTTTCCCGTTTGTCAAGTCCGGGACGAAGAGGTGCAAAGGCATTATTCTCCAACTCACGTGGTTACTATGTGAGGATTGTTGAGAGTGAGGATGGAATGCCTGAGCCAACCCTGGAGTACAGGCCAGGGAACGACGACCTTCATCTCCTCCTCAGATGTAATATGCAAGACCAGCTTGTTGCCGAAGTTGGCTATATGGACCGAGGTGAACTCTGCCTGTGGATTACAAACTACCGTCCCATGGAGATGCAGTTTTCACGTATGGGGAGGGCTTGGTAATGCTAGTGGGGACTACTTTCTCCCTTGCTCACGCAACAAAGGATGGGGCGCATACCATTTGCCAATGGGACATGGGAATGTGTGCTTATGATTGTTTCTGCGAGCCAGAGACTAGAAGAGCTATCCAGAATGCCAGGTACGGGCATGTAATACCACCGGATTTCATGGGTGTTGACGGCAGTCAGTCTTGCCCCCTGTGTGTCTACAACTAAGGTCTCCCTCTCATACACACTTGTGTGTTGTGATGAAGTTTTAGTATGATATTGTAGTTTTTGCAGTTTATATAGCAGCGGGCCAGCAGCAGATAGTGTGTGTGTGTGTGTAGAGTCCGATGTATGAGCAGAAGCACACATATATACTGTTTTTATTTTCATAAATCGATGCATATATACATTTATATGTATGCTGACTATGGACATGCACACACGTCGTAAGTATTTTCACTGCATATGTTGTGTTTACATTCATGTCAGTGCAGTTTAAATGTTGAGGAAATATGAATAATAAATCATTAATATTGATTTTAATCATGAAAATTGTTTTTATCTGTAGACATTTTATATACATATACATATATATGTATGCATATAAGCAGGAGAAATAGATTTGGCTGTCTGGCTGAAACACTTACATATAACACAAAATCATGTATATTCTATAAATCTTAAGGATATTTAAATGTTTTATCATTAAAAAAATTTTAAAAACTAATTCTAAATGATATATTCTCAAGGCTATAGCTGGTAAAGTTGAAACTGAAGTTTAACATTTCATAAGATCTAAACAATAATTATAATTTCAATAATAAAAGAACACGGATATTCTGTGCAGATACGCTAGTTGGTGATGAAATGCGTAGAGGAACTTTTATCCAAATGCATCTTCTCTACACTGACACATGGTATCCGAAGCATGTTTTGATTCATTGTTGAAAGCGCAATTTCAAGATAATTAGTTATTAATTAATGCCATTTTCAATATATTATAAAATATACTTTTATACATATATTTGCACACTCACGTCCATACACATGCATGTATCCACTGTTAAATTATAATCCTCGCTCGCTCGCTACAGTTGGCCATTGAAGATGAGTATGTCCATGAGCGAATGTTCCTTCACAGTAGGCATTTTCACTGTCTCTAGAACATACATGATTGGCTTTCAGGAGACAGCATTTGTCTACGACATTCCATGTGCATACGCGCTGAAATGAGAGAGCTCCACGAATATATGTTAGTCTCTGGTACGCTATCAAAGTCGGATTAGTTTCATATAGATGCGAATTTACAGTGAAATCATGTATCACCGTGTTTTAAGAAACAGCTCCCTTGCATAGCATTTTCTTTAAACGTTTTCTTAGTTTGTTGCAGATGCCTGTTCAGGGTAATCATCATGTTCTGGGCATATGCAGTCCGAGGAAGACTCTACACTTTTGTAAATCTAAACTTAAAAAATTTATATATAAAAGTTATATGTAAGTTAAAATTTTATTTCCTATCAAACAAACACACCAACGTCTGACATATATTGGTTTTCTAAAGGTAGGGTTCATTTATTAATTAGGGCATGTAAATGTTCATTTGTAACTTATACACGTTGCACGCATTTTCAACATGGTTGCAATTTTATAAACATGGAATATGATGAAAAAGTTATAACTTACCTTATTAATAATAAATACATGACAATCTTTGTTTTATACGGGTTAAAGAGTACACTAAAGATGATACCTGTCTTTGAAGGAGAGAGTTAATATGTTTGTGTTCCATAAGGTTGTGCACGAGATGAACAAATCATATGTAATTATGTAACATTTAGAAACCCTATAAGTAATATATGTAAGATCTTAAGCAAATTGTTAAAAGTCATAAGTTAAGAAGTAAAAAGAAAGTTATAATTAAGTTATTATTTTGTTGCTCAATCTTTTAAATTAATATTTAATGCATAGGTTCTTATGCAACAATAACCTTATCATTACATAGGCACATTTGAAACATTAAAATGTATAAATGAATTAAGTTTATTATTTGTTAAAATTTTGATTGAAGATAAACTCTAATATAGCAGTGAAGATAGAATTGTGTATTACATGGAGGTAATGAAAAAAGTTTAAGATATAATCATCACGAGACTTATCCTTTAAACATACTTAATCACAACTTACTGTTTCAGAACTTTACATATGAATCTCACATGTTTAAGTACTTTTTAATTAGTAAATCAGGTCAAGAGCAAAATTCACTTATTGAAAAGAGTTATTGGCTCTCCAATGTGTACGTCAGAGGTACCGATGGGTGCAACCGTGATGATTTAGGAGGAGGGATTTTTAGTGGTGTCATTGGTACTAATATGGAAAGAAGAGTTAAAACGGCATTTAAGAAAATATTATTTTTCCTTTGTTTATGATATTCAATAGTTTAAAATTATTAATCTGACGAATGAAAATACTAACAATAATGTAGTGGACAAGAAGAAACTAAGATTCTACCAGTAGTGGGAACAAGAAGATTTAAGATATTAAGGGTAAGAATATCACATTTAATAAGTATATAAGTTGTGAATAATATTATAAATTTACGGGGCACGACAAAAATTATATTCTTCTTTAAGTCCAAGTTTACACTACTCCCTTTATGAATAACCCTTCTGAACCTCGTTTGTGTGTCGGACTAGGCAAACCGGTAGTGTTTGAGCTGGTGAGGAGCACAAATTGGTGAAGGGGTACTCACCGTGGACGAATTTAAAATCGTCTCCCTCCTACGTACTTCAGAAAGTTGGTGTTCTTACTATCTCTGTATCGACAATATGTATTGGAATTAGTCTATCCTTTATATTCATCTTTCAGGGACAAATTGATTAAAAGAACTAAGTATTTATTTGTTCTAGCACCTATGTTGGATGCCGACGATACTCACACAAAATGGTGAATGACTGAGTATACTGAAATGTCTGTAAACACCCTGGTTGCAGGATATGCCCAAACGGGGCATTTATAGAAAGCTCAGGAACTTTCGACAGTCCTGGAGCATTCTCCTAGATGTGTATGTTTAAGGAGGGCTAATTACTAATGCGTGGGATCTGTTCTTGAGAATTCTTGCCCGGTCTCTTATCTCTTGGAATTCAATGCTTCTAGCACTTGGTCAAACCATCAGCCAAAGTGGATGAGGGATGGGACGAAGTGCCGAATAAGGAAGATATCGTAGGTACGAACTTACAGCGACAACTATTAGATAACAGTATAACCATGCGTAAATCCGATTGTCTGAATTAACTACCCAGGGTGCTCAGGAATAACACGCATAAAGAAGGCACATAAATGTGATAAATAAGACTGTCAGCAGCAGACCAACGAGAGAGTGCCACATATACCTAGGGTACAGTGCTAAATGACCTCACTATACAACCAGGAAGGCTGGTAATAAGTCGGAATCTTTTTAATAAATTTTTTGTCTTATATCTCGCTCCACCTTTCTGATCTAATTTGTACTTAGTACTATATATAAATACATGTTCCTTCTGTTCACCATTTCTCTTCGACAGTGATTCTTCTCTTACTCCACTCTTAGGCCCAACAACATACCAAGCGGCAGCATTGCTCTATCTCTTACTCCACTCTTAGGCCCAACAACATACCAAGCGGCAGCATTTGCTCTAGGAGAACTCCCCACCCCTGTCCACGGACCTTCGTGGTGTCTGGGTACAGACCATTCAGCATTTCCTAGTACTCCGAGGTAAGGCCGGCTTACTGATGCGAACGCCCGGATTGAACAATATTCACAACGTTAGGGCGACAACCGATGCTTAATAAGAAGCACCACATTTAGAATGCGGAGTCCCCACGACCAGCACTACCCATAAAGAGCATTTGCTGAAGCGAGGTCCTTCTTCAATGCGATGCCAGAGTTTAACGTGATATCATGGAGCACAATGGTGGAATCATTTGCTCAAGAAGGTGATTTACAAGAAGCGAGGAAACTATTCGACACAATGGAGAAGCAAAACTTCGGTGGCATGGACTTCCATCATAAGTGGGTAACTGCAGGAAGCAATAGAGCTTTCGAGAGAGAGATGCAGGAAAATGATCTAGTTTTGTATAACACGATGATATCTGGATATGCCCAACCAGGACAAATGCAGGAGGTACCCTTTCTACTCAATCAGATACCTGGACATCATAAATCACTGGATTTGTGCACGTCATGCGGATTGCCGAAGCGAGGGAGATCTTTTGTATGGTGCCAGAGAGGGATCTTCTCTCATGGTCTGCAATGATTACAATAAATGCACAGAATGGGCATGTAAAGAGAGCGAGGAAACTCTTTGAGCAAATGCCTGTGTTAGATGTGGTAGCTTGGAACTCAATGATCACATGGTATGCGGGATCTGGGCGTGGGAAGCATGCCATGGAGGTGTTTCATGCGATGGCTTTGCAAGGAAACAAGCCGAACCACGTTAGTTTCTCGACTCTTCTGAATGCATGTAACCATGTAGTTTTGCTCTCCAACATGTACAAAGAAATCTAAGAAGGCCAACAAGAAACAATATACATGTACACTGCAGTGATATATACTTTCCATATTCGAATTTCAAATTTCAAATTTGAGCGGCATGAAAGGAAAGACTTGGGGTTCTCAGAGAGTACAAAGCAAGGGGAGCAATGGAAAATGAAGGATTAAAAACAATGTAGCAAAACAAGGGACTTGCAAGGAAGAAAACTACATATGGATGCAGTTTCAGCTAACTACCACACAGACAAATGTGTAACTTCTGCTCTAATCTATATGTACAGTAAAAATGTGGAAGCATGCAATGTACTGATGTATTGGATCGGATGACTAATCGGGATGTTGCCTCATGAACTCCTTTATTTCAGGATACGCGGAGAATGGTGAAAGCTCCAAATTGTTTACCACTATGGACTGTGAACCGGACAAGTGTACCTTCATTGCAGCACTGAGACATGTGGAAGATTTTCCATGAGCAACGGAAGTCTGGAGAAGCGTTAGCAATACATATACAACTGAGAGAGCGAGGGTTTGAATCCGATGTAATTGTTGCAGCCTCCTTGGTGAATATGTACAGAAAATGCGGGATCATGAAACGTGCATTGGATGTCTTTGTCCGGATAATCGTCGGAATGCTATTTCATGGAACTTCCTCATTCTGGGATACGTGGAAAACGGAGAAAGCTCCGTAGTGATAGACTTGTTTACCAGCATGAACTGTGAACCAAACTCCTTGCAGTACTCAAGGCGTGTTTATGCCTGGCTACCGAGAAAGAATCAGAGAAACACGTTTTTCTGGAGAAGGGATTGATGGGCCATTCATAAGAGGAGCCTATTGGGAGTGTGCACCGAACTTGGCCGTCATGTTAGGCTCCCTTGGATTACTCCATCCCAGTCGAGCTTCCAAGAGTGAACTGAATCATACTGGATGGCAAGACAGCTCCGTCTGCCGGAAAATGGAAGCATCTCAAAGTGCTTCCTCACACATCCATTTGAGAGTCCTGGAACCTGTTGGGATTGAATGGGTACTCCCAAACACTGAGATCCCTCCCAATGGCATATGCATTCACCATAACTCTGGTGCCTTGGGTATCATAAAGTTGTCGACTCTGTTGTCTCATGGTTGAATATTGACACCGACAGATGCACGGCGGAATGTCTCCTTGACGACTCTATCGAAGAACTTTAGCTTTGGGATGTCGGACTCCTCCATGATCCTGTTCTTGTCAAGTTCTGCTTGCACCTTGCCAACGAGGCCGTTCTTGAGCAGTTGTGCTAAGCCCCATTCCACCATCACAGGGATGCTTTCCGTTTCCCGCTCCGACTATGTCCTTCCCTTGGACAGCATGATGTCAATGAAGCACCTCCAGCATTAAGAACGTTCAACAGCTGGTGTCCATCCACTTGAGATATGGTACAAAGTCCCCAATTCCCAGTAACAAAAATGTCTAGGATGAAATCTTTGATCTTCCCATGTCTGGATCAAGTCATGGATCTCACTGCTGAGGATGCTGCTGACCAAGAACACTTCCGAGGTCGGAACACATGGAACGGGGCAGTGGAGCGACAGATCTCCACAAGCAACTTGGTCATCTCCTGCCTTCTGATTGGGAAGAACATGTTGAAACGGCTCTGTACGAAGAGTTCCAGGTTCCAGACCTTGAGGAGTTGCTTGAGGTATTATGCTTACTGTACATATACACATGCAAGCATAGATAGTACATATACATGCATAGTTTGTCTGATAAGTGTACATAAGACGTATACAGCGACAGACACCTGAAAATGCAATCAGAACCGATTGCTTATATATTTCGCTGTCATGAGAGAGGATGTATATCCGAATATAGTTATGTTTCTATGTATACATTATGTGATTCATGGTGGATATATTTTTCAGGAACTGTGTTTAGCACGGGGTGTTTCAATTTCAGTAAACTCTAATCCGCGGGACACAGCATCTTCTCCAGTAAAAAGATACGGATCGTCGAATTTTGACGGCTGTCCCTCTCCCTTCTTCAAAAGAACCACCCAAGGGAAAGAAGTACAACACATCTTCATCAGATTCCTAATCGTCAAGGTGAAGTATATCCACGTGTGTGTGTCTGCGAGCCTTCGCTCTATCTCTCTTTCATATGTCACGCCATCATATATATATATATATATATATATTCAACATACATTTATGTATAAATATCAGATAGAGCATGTCTTATATTATAGGTATAAGCGTATATATGTGCTGTTTAGATATGTATATGTCTATGGTTATGCATCGTCTAAAATCTCCCAGATATTAGTAGATGGATATGTATAATGCATACATAATTTTGTTGTGCGTGTGTGTGTGTTTTAATTGGATCTCTGTGTTGAAACAGGGAATCTTCTTCTTCGTTGGTGGTATCAATATTTGCGGATCAGGCTCGCATTTTTGTTGTGGTGTTCGTCGATAGTGTGAACTCTTGCATGCTTCCTGTAATCCAGGGACAGAATGACAGGTATTTATATAACTTAAATTATAAGTAAACATGTATATATTCAGTAATTATGGACAATTTTGTATGTTTATTATGTAGGTATGGTAAGAGTGATATATTATGTATACGATATTGGTTCGTATACTTTACACGCACGCTTTTAGGTACAAATCCAACTCCCACAAAGTGGAGAAGTTGAAGCTGACCATAATATAACGAAATATAATAGCATGTAAGGGGAGCTTAAACAGTTTATATTATATAAAATAGATTATTTTTATACATTACTTAAACATAATACAGAATGGTCCTTTTGTGAATAAATTAGACTGGTTTCAATCAACTTCTCCACTCTGGGCCTGGATTCATTGTCTGATATCAAAGGGACTAAATAAGGTATGTAGAAGCGTGTGTCTGCGTGTGTGCGTTTGATATGAAAATGTTACTTGCTCTGAGGCTTAATATGTTTGCCACCTCCAAATCTCTTCTTCCCATTGAAAAGGCATAGCCTCTTCCTGAAATCAAATTGTATACAAACACTTATACTTAATCTAAAAAATAGACTCTGTCTAAGCTAGAACTTTGGCGCTAGAAATCAAACAGTGACCCAGCTTTGAGTAAGTGTTAACATGATTAGCATTCTTAAGCGAATACTTATATTAATTATATCTTATAAAAAATCTATTTTACATTTAGTATTACATTTTGATACTAAATCACGTATTATCCGTATTCTATAAAGATCACAGAATCAAATATACATTATGAAGTTTCAACTGTTTGTTTGAGTATGATTATTTATTAATGACTTTAATAGACACACACATAGAAATCATTTGTGAAATGCATTTCAAAACTTACATATTCTTATGACTATATTACTATCATAATTTACATAATTTAAGATAATCATTTGTCATCAATTTTAAGAAACTTTAATTTTTTTAATAATATTTTTATGTTTTTTTTAAAAATTTTTATTTTTTCTAAGTTATGGTTTTACACTAGTTTTTTACATGTTTTACCAAGTTTTTTACATGTTTTACCAAGTGTTTTTCTTTCGGTCTACTCTTTTACTTTTTAATGTTTGAGTTATTTGTAATAAGAAATATAACTTGTGTTTACAAATGTATTTACAATTACCATTTGTATGTTATTGAAATTAACTTTTCACATCATTAATAAATTATCATAAACATAAACATTGTTGCATGTAGAATAAATTAATATAAAGTTTTTTTTGTGTGTGATTATGATATTATGTTGTAGAATAAATTAATATAAACATTTTTGTGTGCTTATATATATGTATGTAGAATAAATTAATATAAACTTTTTTATGTGTTTATGATTATGTATATAGGATGTAATTATTCAATAGTGATTTATAAAATTTAATGTGTTTTTTTTGTGTTTCTTAATTTTAATACATTAGTTTTTTACATTTTGTAATGTTTGAGATTCTACCATAAGAAATGTAATTTATATTTTATAAACATATTTACAATTAATGTTTATATGTTTCTAAACATTGTTCTCACATCATTAATAAATTAATTTTAATGCATGAAAATAAAATAATATAATGTTTTTGTGCTTTTATAATTTATGTATGTTAATAATGGTTTACACGATTTATGTACAAGTGCAATTGTGTTTGTCCTTAATGAACAATATATATGTTATATAATTATATATATAACTCACACTTGCCATTAAATTCATAAGTAAAATTAAGTGTGTAAGATACATAATTGATTATATTAATAATCTTTAAAATATCTTTAACGTAACAAGTAATATTAAGAGAGAGAAAACTGTATTATTTAATAAAAATTGATTAATTTTAATTATAAATTTTATACATAATCTTAAAAAAAATAAAAGTAAAAACATGTTAAAAATATATATATAGTGTATGTGTTAAATACTTAAAACTATTTGTCTTTTGAGAAAGTAAAATAGAAAATTTAAAATATTTAAAAAAATAATATTAAAAAATAGGTTGTACTTATTTACTTCTTCTTTTTTGTTTTATTTATTTCTTTTCTTCATTACTGATCAAAAAGATTTTTAATCTTAAATTATTTAATTTTCGAAAAAAAACATTTTAATACTGTATGTTGTGAAAGAGATAGAATTTACAATATTGCTTATTCGAATTTTTATAAACAAAATAATTTTTATAATTAAAAAATTACATTACAAAGTAAACATATCTATAATAAAATCTAACACATGTGAAAATTTAAGTTCTTTAATTATAATATTATTAAAAATAGTCAAATTATTTTAGACGTGATTCAAATTATGTTTAAATTTGTGCCTAAATTAACTTAACTTTGTTTATATTAATACTTACAATAAACTAACTACAATAATAAGAATTACAATATTTAAAAGCTTATAAGAAATCATGAAACTTTAATTAAATTATTGTAAATTTTTATAATATAATAACTCTTATAATAACTGATTATGTGAAGATATACATCTAATTTTTAAGATTAAATAACAAGATTAGGGTTTATGATCTTTTAAGAATTATAATTTTTTGATGTTGCAATAATTTATTGTAAGTATTATATGCAAACATGCATAAATCAATTTAGACACAAATTTAAACATGGTCTAAATTGTGTTAAAATAGTTTAGACATGGCTTAATTAATTTCATTAATATTATTATTAAAGAATTTAAATTTTCATGTATGGTGTGGATTTCATTTTTACAAAGTAATGTAATTGATAATTATAAAATTATTTTGTTTATAAAATTCAAATGAGCAATGTTGTAAATTGTATTTCTTTTACAATATGTAGTATTGAATTTTTTTTGTGCATATTAAATAATTTGAACAGTACTAAAGAAAAGAAGTAAACCAAACAATAAAGAGAAGAAGTAAACCAAATATACAACTCATTTTTATTATTTTAATTTTTTTTAATATTATTAATTTTTCTATCTTGTTTTTTGAAAGGGCAATAATTTTACTTACAACACACACATATATATGTATTTTTAACATGTTTTTACTTTTGTTTTTAAAGATTATGTACATAATTTATAGTTAAAATCAATCAATTTTTATTAAATAATATAATGTTTCTCTCTTTTTAACAGCTTCTCTTGTTAATATTACTCATGTTTATATGATATGTCAATATATGCTTCGATGTTTATGGAGTTTAGGATTTAATTTTAATTTTATGGTATTTAATTTTTTTTTTGCAGATCTTTTTATGCTACATACAACGTTAGCTGTGGCCAAATTTGACTCATGGTGTTGTCAGGGCAGATTTTTCTCGTTTGGGAATGGGACATTCGGCCACGGTAATCATTTAAGGGTCCCAAGGATGTGAAATCTGAATGTGTGTGTGTGTGTGTGAATGAGTGTAGTGCTTGGTTGCTGTATTTCAAAGCTTCTACAAGAAGAAAGTTAAATATATATATGGAATTATAACTTATGTTTATAATCATTTTTAAAATTTATTTTTATTGAAATTAAGAAGATAAAAAAATAAATTACTATTTAGTCACACAAGGACAAAAACATATTTAGAGGATATAAAATTATATTTATAAATTAATAAGGTAAAATTATTTGAAATAACATATCGAGTAAAGAGATTTAAAACGATAAGAAAAATTTGAAATAATGCATAAACATATAGTCTATGTTTTTAGGGTTTGTATTGATCCATTTTGACTTGAGATCGAGACAGATTTTAAACAATGTATAAATTATATTGCAAAAGTATGTAACTTATATTTATAATCATCTTTTGAATTCTTTTTCTTCTTTTTGAAATTAAAACGATAAAAGAAATTTGAAATAATCTTCATAACCATATTTAAATAGAAACAGGTCATATATATATATTATATATTATATATATATTATATATATATATATATATATATATATTCATTTATATATTGATAAGAGCATATAAATATTTCAAATTATAGGCATTTTGAATAAATTTTCATTTTGGAAAATCAAAGAAAATAAACATTAGAAAAACAATTAATTTATAAGAATATTTTCAAAACCAACACAGTAGATAGTAAAAATGACATAAATATGCTACTTCAAAATGGTGTTAAATGTAAACACACACACACACACACACACCATGCTACATGTGTATAAGTAGATAGAGTTTTCTAAAGGTGCTAATTCATATAGCATTCACCTTTGTGTCTATTATTTATACACACGTGTGTGTGTGCATTTGCGTACAAGTAAAGCATATGAAGGGATACAATCGACTCAATTGACATTTTAACCCCTCGGTGATTTTCATTCAGCAAACTTACGCAAAATATATATACATAATATATACAAGTTATAATGGTGTGTGTTGTGTTGTGTGTGTGTGTGTGTGTGTGTGTGTGTGTGTATATATATATATATATGTGTGTGTGTTGTGTGTGTGTGTGTGTGCAAATGCATGTTCCTAAGGATATTTATTACATAATGCAGTCAATAGAACTCATATGCAGCATGTGAATCCAAGGAGATTGTTGAATAAATAAACATGGCATGAAAAACTTATGGACAAACTGTGTATATTATATTATATTATATTATATATATATATATATATAGTGTGTGTGTGTGTGTGTGTGTTATCTAATTCTGCGGGCTTTGTAGAATACGGACAGATATAGGGTATGTGGGAGAAATACAACTGTCAACATTTATTCACATACGATCCACATGTATAGGCCGAAAAGCGGTTTGACATTTCCTCGAGCGCAGTTTGCCGAGCGTACGGATTTCCGTCATACCGGAATATTCCATTCCGTACAGAATATTCGTTTTCGTATAAAGAATATTCTGGTGCGGCGGGCGGGCAATCATGGCGGCACGGTAATGGTGTCAAAGTTTCACAAATTTGGGGGTTAATCTGACATATATATTTATATATTTATATTTATATTTATGTTTTTTTTTTTTAATATTTATATTTATAACTATAATTATATTTTTATATAAATACCGCATCAAACTAAATAAAAATTACAATAAAAACATAACTCAATCATGAAGACTCGTTTCCACCAGCCAGTGCCTCGTCGTTAATGAATGCATTGTTACGGTGTCGTGAACGTTTCTCCAAAATCTGTCTGTCGTAAACTTCGAACTCTTCAACCATTTTCTTTGCCATCTGATTAGCGTAGTCTGGTAGAACAATACTGAAAACATATTAAAGTTTAAAACCAAAGAAATGATAAAACAAATCTCACTCATCATCTGATGACTCGTATGATCTCTCTTCTGCTGACTCATCTGATGACTCGTCGTTGTGCTCCACGGACTTCTCCGTAACAACATCCTCATCGTTTCGAGAAGGCGGATCCTGGTCTCCATCGTTGTCGCTAGCCAAAGGCAAATCCTGTGCTTCTGTTTCCATGGCCCTCTTCCACTCATCAAAAGGAGTAATCATGGAAACAACTTGATCATCCCCACCACCTTCAGCTGCTGTAACACTTGGAATGACCTTCCTGAAGACATCTCTGGCTGCTAAAACCAGATCCTTGTTGATGTCGATTCCATAACCATGTCTCCCTGTGTGAAAAGCTGCAAGAATACTAGCACCGGTTCCCACTGTTAGATCCACGACAGTTCCACCAGGCTTTGTGAGCTTCTCCACTAGCATCGCAAACAACTTGGGAGATTTCGGGCCAATTGAAATCCTGAAAGTTACAATATTAGAACATGAGAAATAACAAACAACATTATACCATGGGAGCTGGAAATCTTCTGGCTCATCAAAAAGAAGAGTGTAGCGAGTGTCAAGATCTCCTTGTTCTTGGCAACCTTAGAGTAGGGGGAACCAAAAATACACATGGCAATGATGCTTTCCTGAAAAAAACATTAAAAAATGACATTCTCAAAAAGAAGAATTACCTTTCTAGAGAAACGGTATCCCCATGACTTTGTCGTGTGCACATAACTCATCTGCAGAAACTTTAGCTTGCAAGTTTCTGCAGTGTTCTTCAAAGCTGGAACATCATCCGGTAGCTACCACATGGCCAGCTCTGTCTAATATCCCGAAAGCAAGGTTCACCAAGTTCTTCAGCAAAGCATCCGAGAACTTCGTGTATTGATCCACCATCCCGCCTGCCTCAGCAACGCATCCGTAGGCGGGTCGATGACAACGAGATCAACAGCTCCCTGGATGCATTTTGGTGGAGGCTTCGCACCAAACACATGAATAGTCCAACTTGACTTGTGACTCACGATCCAATCCTCAAGCTCCTTCAATCCTGACGGAAAAGGCCTTCCGGCTTTGAAGTACTGGACTGCAAGGTTCTCTGAATCTGCATGAATGATTTCCCAGCTTCCATTTCCCTTCTCAGGCATCACCATCCTCAACATATCATCTTCTTCCAATCCAGCCGAGATGAAGGATGGGGCTGAAGAAGAAGCCTGTCCCTTGCTGACCTTGCTCGCCGATCTAGCATACCTGATATCCATCTTCACATGGAGCTTCCTTGCAGCACTGTCGTTCTTCCATAATAGCTCTCGCCGATCATCCTTGTGTATCTTATAGCTGGCCATCTCCCATTCGGGACAGTCACCAGGAAGGAAATCCAGCCAGAAAGGACAGTGTTCCACTTCGTAATCACTGATATCACGTAACAACCGGCTCCACATGCTAGAATCCTTGGTAACATCCATCCACTCTTTGAAATCTTCAGGGAGTGCATCGTTTTTCCATTTTAAAAACCTGTAAAAATAGATAAAAATCTGTAAAGAAACAAAAAAAAAACTTGCCTGAATGCCATTCTTTTTGCAGATTTTTCCAGCTCAAATAGTCGAGAAGGTGGAATTGTCGCACCGAACTCCTTGTTCTCGAGCATGTTCTGGTACATATCCAACTTAATTTCATTGTGCATCTTCGTATACCATGCATGAACTCCTCTACATGCTCGACCAAAAGCTCTTTAGCTGCCTCCGCGACCTGGCACGATAAAACGAATAAAAATGAAAAATATAAATATTAAATTACCTGGAACCAGTAAGTAAAGATGTGCAAAAACTTGATGAAGTCCTTGTCAGGCCAGCCGGTGACACCTTCCTTCTTGTCTTTCTCCGTCATGTTCACCAGCTTCTCAAGAACGCCACGTTCTTGAATGTGCACAAGCTTCCCAAGGATATCAACCTTGACGTTGGAAGGAAGCTGGACTTCGCGAGCATTTGAAGCTTCTCCAGAGTTATTTGCTTCGTTGATGGTTTGATAGTGATATCTGTGATCGCCTTGAACCAATCTTCACCGACCGCCGGATCAGCAATGGTGAGGAATTTGTTCATCCGAACTGTGAATGTCTTGTAAACGCTGGAGAGGATCTGAGATTCTGTCTGGTTTGGTTTTCTGTTCGCAAGTTTTGTAGCGATTTGTCACTTCAGTTGATTCTGCAAAAGAAACCGAAAATCAAAAAACAATCAAAAGAAGAAGAAAAGATTACCTCCAAAAAATCTTCACCAATGTCGTCTTTGGATACTCGTACCAAACGTCTTCTTTTCTGTTCGATCTCCACACTTCCACAGCTTTTCTATCTTCCTCCGGCATCCCGCGAAGAACATGATCGGTAGAAAGATCTGCAGACTTCACACAACAATTCCGCAAGAACTGCAAGGTGTGAATGATTGTTGTAGGAACCACACGAGCAGTTGCTCTGCAAAACAAAACAACATTTATTTAGTATTTAAATAATGAAACAAACAAGTCACTTACTCATTCAACCGATTGCAAGCAGCGATTAGTCTCTTCTCCTCTTGCACTGTGGATGCTATGAGTGTTGCACGTACACGCAAAGTCCATTTCAAACCTGGCTCTTCAGCAAGCAAAGTGTTCAAAGCAACCCGACGATGATTCCCATCCCACACCAGAAACTTTGCATCTTTCAGAAATCGATACCACGCAGAAAATGCTGGCTTATGCAAATCCGCTTCAAACTCTCTATCGACCTGTGCTTCTGACTCATTCCAGCTTCGGCGTTCGTCTGCACTCAGCTGTGGTCCGAAAGATAAGGTGAACACTGACGTCTCCTGGTAAAATCCTTCAGCTCTAATCCATCCAACAAGGTCTTTCACGCCGTCCTTAGTGACATTCCTCAAACGTTGGTGTGGGAGCAACCTGTGAACCGGGATACGCGGAGGCTCACCAAGCTCAACTGGAACGTAGTGGTCTCGTCCTTGTAGCGATGTGTCAATATCCGTGTCATACCGAATAACAAGATCCCGAAGAAGCTTGGATGGAGCCTCAAGTGTCAGCCGCTCCGGAATTGCATATGATTCGGCAACATCCTCAGGAGCATCCAGTTTCCTCTTCTTATTGAACATTTTACTACCAAGATCAATGTCCGGTACTTCCTCTGCATTACCGTGTTCTGCAGAGCTTCCTGCGATCTCCCTATTTCTAGGCATCCATTCACTCACCACAGCATGTTCATCAATGACTTGCGAACTATCCACAGGTTCATTGTTCGTCGGCATCATCTCTTCGTGTGCAGTTGTTGCTTGGCGCCTCGGCCTCCTTTCTTGCCACGAGGTTTTGGAGCCATATCTGCAAGAGCTTCTTGGACGATATGTTCCTGAAGTGTCAAAGTCTTGTATTTATCTCGCAGTCTCTTACTCTGCCTTTGTCTCATTCTGCAATTACAACAACTGATAAGTGTGTGTGTGTGAGTTGTTTTAATTTATGGACACACATTTACTATATATGTATACCTATCAATATATATAGACACACACGCACACACACACATATTTATACGTGTAATGTTGTTTGTGTGTGTGCTCACTATATAATGTTCCTTGTGTATGTGTGTAATGTTGCTTATGTGTGTGTGTGTGCAATGTTGTTTGTGTTTTGTGATGTGTCTGTGTGAGAGAATATGGGTATATTCATATCTCTTCACATGTATATACAGACGAAAAAGCATCATCTCATATATACAAGTCTTAAATTCATATACTTATACATATATATATATATATAATAAGTCTTTTTAAGTATGTATTTAAATATATATATATATACACCACACATGTATACAAGTCTAATGTTGTATAATCATAATGTGGTATGTGTAAAATGTTATTTATGTGTGTGCGCAAAAAACACAACACACACACACACACACACACACGGATTTTCCTGCCCGATTGGGCAGGAAATCCTGCCGCCGATGGTGCGGCGCCGCACCATTGGCGGCAGAAATTCTGCCCAATTTGGCAGGAAATGTGTGTGTGTGTGTGTGTGTGTTTGCCGAAATCGGCAATAACTCATGCCGTCGGAGGTGTGTGTGTGTGTGCACACGCCGTGCGTTTGTGAATAGAGAGAAATCCTACTGAATTTGCACATACATGCACAGAAATTACTATACACATATATAAGATTTTACCTGTAGCCATGTCGCCGTGACGCTCACACTAGCCTCTTGTCGCCGCAAAAAAAAGAACAAAAGTGCCCTCTCTCAACAATGGAGAATGGAGAAGAAGAATGGGCAGCCCTAAACCTTTACCCTAAAATCTAACACTTAACCCTTTGACTTAACTATAAAACTGTGTTTAATCAAACCATACAACAGTATATATACTTGCGATAAATAACGTATATATAAAAGGATACAAATACAAACACATATTTAAGTAAAAATTTGTATGTTAAAAAAACATATTATTATATAATTAAATAAATATTCGTGTAAAAATATGTATTTATAATGTCTACATTAGATAAAATACTGGATCAAATAACTATATAATTATAATAAATAAATTAACAGAATATAAACAAGTCATAAATAAATATGTCAGATGAATGTAGATTAGACACACATTTATTTAAAAGACAATAAAGATTGCTCTATCTCTACGTGAAGTGCTATACTATATTAGCATCTAAGATCTATACGTTTCCTTGAATTAAATATTCGCCACGTTGAGTCATGATTGTGAATTTTTGAAATGGTAATATCCGATATTTACCAAAAGATGATTAAGTAATGCTGTTGTTTTTCTGTCACGTTTGTGGTAACTGCTTGCAAAATGGCCAGGATTGTTTACGGCAATTTGGATCACGATGTTCCTGTGATAGATGGTGTTGGAATCATTCTTACTAATCAGATTAGAACGTTCTTTGGCATTTTTGATTGGCAAAGTGTTCGTCTTTTTAAACTTCTTCATGGGCAATCTGCTTTAGAGATCGAAATAAACGAGGACCAAGATGTGGAGGGAAGGATAATCCAGGATATGTTTTGTTACCGGATGAAGGACCATTGTTTAAGCTTGTCGTTGCTTCTGACTCTGAATACTCAACGTTGAAGGACCTTTTCACTTCTAATACCTGCAAAAAGGGAAGAATTCTTATCGAGGGTTCCACGATCATTCATACAAATGAATTGCCTGTTGCGTATGATGGGGATGTCATTTTTGAGCTCCCTCCTTCCGAATACAAATACAAAGGAATGAATCGGAAAGAGGATGGACATACCTGGACAGCAGGAACGACCAGCAACTGGAATTTTCAAGCGAGGGTGTCCAGGAGCAAATGTGTTGGGAGCCTTTGCTGTATCAACCCGGACTGCCCTGCTTCTAAGGCAGGATTTCCGAACTGCACTAAATGGAAAGGATGTATTGTTTCCCCACCTTCAATCGACAAACTGGCAAAAGGATTGACATGTTTTTTCTGTAAAGAAAATCCATTGTGCCTTGAAGTTTGTCATGCTGTGGCGTTTTGCGTTTTCCCAGACGACATAACCAAGACTAGATTGTTTATCCACCAGGGAAAACATTCACATCCAGTGGGTGATGGTGTTTCTGCATCGAACAAAGAAGAAATGCATATGGCGGTCCAGAATGCAACAGAAAGAACTCCCAGAGCTAGTCCAAGAGTCATCGAAATGGCAGCATGTAAAGATGCTATCTTTGGTTTCCTATTAGATAATTCTGAGCCTGGAAGTTGGGATAAGCTCATGGATCATTTGCAGCCATTATCAAACAATCGAAGGTACAATTAGAGTTTTACTTTGTGCTGAGCATTCTTTGATAATACCTTTGATGCAGAGTTCGTCAATGGGTAGCGTCCGCAAAGAGAACTGCTGCTGAAATGCCAGAGAATATTGATGGATTATTGGAGCTGAAACGAAGGTTGTCTATCCCATTCATCCACGTGATTCACTATCCTGGGATGAATTTCGTGGTTCAGACGACCAGGCATTAGTTTTTAAGATGACGGTTTCAGGGCCAGGTTCTGGAATCGATTATGTAAGGATGTGCCAACCTCCTCTTGGCCCTTTGCAGAAGAGTTGGGTTCTACTTGATCACACACACCGTGTTGTTGATAAGTGGATCACTCTGGCATTGCATGTTTACGACCCAAAGTAAGATGTTATCTTTTTGTTGTTTGCTTAACTCTTTGATTATTTTATAGTGTGCGCCGATTATCCACCATTGCTTATGGTGACATGAAGAGACAAACGGCTGGAGCTGTGGAGAAGTTTTTTCGTGCTATGTTGGATGTCTGTTCCGAGAAGGGAATCTACAATGTGCAGTTCGCTGGGTTTATGTCCGATGAAGCAGGAGCGATCTGGCAAGCAATCAGGAATGTGTTCTTTAATGGCCAAAAATTCCTGGACGTGAACGGAGCTGTATCTTTCACTATGAACAAGCCATACAACGTGTGACAAGGAAGTGGGTCCCTCTTGAACATCAACAACAACATCTTCAACTTTTGAGATCATGGCCAACAGCCACATCAACAACTGATCGTGAAGAAATTGAAAATAATCTTTTCCGCTTTTGGAATGAAAATGTGAAGGATGTTGGAGTTATGCAGACGTGGTTTTCATGGTGGGAAAGACAGAAGAATCATATTTCAAATGTTGTTCTTGAAAGCATGCCGGAGAATGCTAAGGGTTGTGCCCATGACAAACCAGTCGGAGTCTGTTCACGGAAGATGGAGGAGGGCTAGAGATTCAAAATACATTTCATTGTACCAAGCTACAATCCACGACCTGACTGAATCAGTGCGACAATGTGCTCTTGTGAAGGCTTTTAGAGATGGAAGGTATAGTGGTTCCGGGCCGACTTCAGAGGAGCTCTCAGCAAGGTTCGAGAGAAGAATGTCAAATGCTAACTCAACAACACCTACAGCAAAGGTTATCATCGACTTAGTTGAAGATGTTGCTCCATCAAGCATGCAGGATACTGCTTTTGTGGCTGCCACGAATGTTGAACATCGCACTGTGCAAAGAAATATGGGGTCAGAGGCTGAACGATCCCACCGACCGGACATCTTCTATAGTGAACAGGTTATTCCAACACAGTGTAGACGGAAGCGACGATTGGATTTTCAACTTGCAGAAGAACATGAAGAATATGTTCTGGTTGAAGAACAAGATGTTACACCTGGACAATGGGCGATTAGAAGATGTGGTGAAAGAAGTTCTGTGAAATGTCTGGCAGGCTTTCCCTCTTCAGGAGGTCAGTGGAGTGCTTGTGACAAAAAGATCAGTCCTAGTGGTAATCGAGTGGCTGCTCCTTGTTTTTTTGGAAGGATCAATACAATGACAAAGAAACTGGTGAAGAATGCTTTCGCTCACAAATGATGTATTTTTGTCCAACAAACATGCTTTGCAGCAGACATCCAAGACCAACTATTGTTTCTCCGCCAGCTTCTACCTCGGTTTGGAAAGTTCAAGTGGGCACGAAGCTGATAGCAGTGGAGATCAATGATCTGGCAAGATCAGGTTTTATGCTAGCTGGGCTTCCTTCAGCTCATGCAGGAGTGCCAGGTTTTTCAACACCTCATGTTCCTTCAGTTCCTGTTGGAGTCACTGGATTTTCAACACCCCTGCACAATTTCGTGGACCTCCTGTTCCTGCAAGTGGTCGTGCAACAAGAACACCTTTAGGGATGTCTAAGAAACAACAGGTAAGTTTTGAAGCATGTTTGACGTTGGGAGCATATGTCGCAGAAGTTGACGTGGTTGATCCTCCAACATGCATTCGCTTCAGAGTATGTGACAATGACCATACATCTGCTTGGGTTGTCATTTGCAGCGCACCATCTTGTTCATGCTCGGAGTTCTGCAATGGTCGTCAGTGGGTGCCTTGCAAACATATGTATTTTTTACAAGCGTGTACTGGGAGCTGATCCTCGAGTTGTCAAGCATTTGCAACGTCGTACACTTGCACCCCGTGAACTAAGTTCTTTATTGATGCTACCAAGGAACCTCCATCCTCCACCATCTATTTAGTGTGTTTGGTTTGTTTTCAAACAGCTTCGGTTTTATATTTGTTATAATTATAATTTAATATAAATTTTAATGGTAATTTTATGCTTAGCATATTTTTAAGTAATTTAACATATATTTTTTAAATACAACAAAAATATACTACCATATTTTGTATGCGGCCGCCGCACTAGAATATTCTAGAATATTCTTGAAAATTTTGGAAGGTCCAATTGTGTGTACACTTGGCAGTACGAAAAATTTCCGTACAGAATATTCGAGGATATCTAGACGGAAATCGTACGGAACAATGAATATTCAAGAATATTCGGAAATCTAGGTCAAGCTCGTTGACCTGCGCTCGAATTTCGCCGTGCCCCGCCGAAAGCTATATATCTTTCTGCAGAAGAGGTGGTGGAGGTGTTGTTGGTGGCAGTAACCTATATATCATTGGTTAGTAGTGAAGGCGACGCTCTACGTGTATATGTGTTGAGCACAAATACATGTGCTGCACTTCTATAAGTGTTAGTAACACACACACTTATAAACACCCATATACATACTTCAAATGTTTGTGCTACAAGACTAAGCTTTTACATCAGGTTCCGTGGGAAGGCAATTGGATGTTTAATCAATAGGCTGTTTCTCGTGGACCAGTCCGAGGTTTCACCTTTATAAATACATGTTTATAAACACGAATGCACACATAACTGGCTGCACATGTATGATTTGTATATGTACATACACCACGAGGACTTAACTAGAAACTTTAAGCGTAGCGTTGTGAAGGACCTAGTGAATTCTTTAAAAGTGTTACATATTGGTGGAACTCTCTCTCTCTCACACACACACACTCCATATATACATAAACATTAACTATATTAATTAATTAATATTTGCAAGATCAAATGAAATTCCAATTTAATTTTGATAACAAATTTGTTTTAACATTTTCCAGTTCTATGTACTTTCTATACAGTAGTCGATCGTTGTATGCATTTGTGTTATAAAAACAAATATAAGATTAACTCATAGTTTGTCGATTGTCAATTAGCAAACTTGAGTTTCAAATCTAGACTTTTATGCATACATATATACAAATACATACACGTATGTATGTATGTATGTATGTATGTATATGTCTGTGTGTGTGTGTATGTTATACGTGTATGTGTGTGTGTGTGTGAGCAAATGCATATATAGTCTATTAAACAATGCCTCATATGCAGGATGTAATCCAAGGTTAAAACAAATGAGTTTACATTAGTTCAGAAAATATAAGCGTTTAGTTATGTTAGCTGAGTAGGTCGAACTTTTTGTTACTGTAAGATATATTAAAACGTTGTGTGGCTTCAAACGTAGCTTCTTCCCCCTTGTGAATAAAAAGGTTTTGATTATAGACAACTAAGTGATATTTATATAGACACACCACGCGCGCGCGCGAGTGTACTCTTTGAAACAATAAGAAAATAAACACTGTCACGTATTTATTATTAACAAGGTGGTTTAACCTTTCAATTATGGTCAAAATTACACCACGACGAAACACTGAAAATGCATTTAAGTTAGCAAATAAACATTACATTTCATTTATAAATGAACCTACCTTTTAAAAAACAATATATATTAAACGCTGGTTAATTCTTTAAAATAGAAATACATCATCTATAAATGAATATTTGACTTACGTATATTGCATATATATATGCAAGGGTACTGTCTCTTAAAACACGGTAATACATGATTTCACTGTGAATTCGCATCTATTCAAATTTAATAACAACATGTATTCTGGAACTCCCTCATTTCAACATATAAGGGCACATTGAAACACGCTTGACACAGATGCTATCTCATGAACAAGGATTATAATTTAACATTGCATACATGCAACTGTATGTATGTATGTGAGTGTCTCATACATAGCAAACACATGTATATAAGTATATTTTATAATATATTGGCATTTATTAATATCTGTGTTTGAATAGTATAGTTATTGTTTAGATCTTATAAAATGTTAAACTTCTAATTTAATTATTTAAAAATTAATTTTAAGAAATTTTAATGAAAAAAACATTTAAATATCCTATGTCGATTGAAGATCTATAGATTATGTGTTCTATTTAAATGTTTTAGACAGACAGCCAAATTTAATTCTCCTCTATGTATTTAAGTAAATGATGCTTATAAGAATGTAAAAAGCAATTTCATGATTAAAAATCAATATTTATGATTTATTATTCATTTAAAATATATAAAATTAAAATATTCAGTGTGCACACAACATATGCATGTACACAGTCAGCATACATATAAATGTTATATATGCATAAGTCTGCACTCGAGCTATATACACACACTATCTGCTGCTGGTCCACTGGTATATAAACTGCAAACACTACAATATAGATATATTATTTAAAAGCTATAACCAAAAAATACTAAAACTTCATCACCGGAAACGTCACACATAAGTGCGTGTATACACATACAGGAGGGGAGCTTAGTCGTAGACATAGGGGCAAGGATGCCTGCCGTCAACACCCATGAAATGGGGTGGTATTACACGCCCGTACCCGGCATCCTCGATAGCTCTTCTAGTCTCTGGCTCGCAGAAACAATCGTAAGCACACATTCGCATGTCCCATTGGAGAATGGTATGAGCCCCATTCTTTGTTGCGTGAACAAGGGAGAAAGTAGCATTACCAAGCCCCCCCCCGTACGTGAAAACTGCATCTCCATGGGACGGTAGTTTGTGATCCACAGGCCAGCCTAGGTAGAGTTGACCATATAGCCGACTTCGGCAACAAGCTGGCTCATATATAACTGAGGAGGAGATGAAGGTTGTACTGCAGGGTTGGCTCAGGCAATCCATCCTCACCCTCAGCAATCCTCACATAGTAACCCGTAAAAAGTTGGAGAATAATGCCTTTGCACCTCTTCGTCCCGGACTTGACAAACGGGAAAACCAAGTTAACAACCACACCAGCTGTCTTAACCTTCTGCTGTGCACCCGATATGGAGAGCGTGCAAAGCAAGTTTTTCCAAATTACAGCCTTGTTGCCGTTCGTCCCTTCCAACCAGTGGGGCACCTTCTCGTGCAACGTAGTCCCAGCCTTTTATGTTTTCGCCCTCAAGGTCCACGATCCATCGGCCGTGACGAACAGGAAATGGGCCTTCCGACCCTGTAAGTGCATTCTAATTGTCTCTCCACATTCATATACTTATTGTATAAACTTTTCACCTTATGTTCCTCGGTACTACCTGCCTCGTCCCGCAGCTGCACACACATCCTAACCCACAGAATGTTATTTTATATTGTAAACGGCCATCCTTGGTCCAATGGCATGATAAATCTTCCCGTCAACGTGAACGGCTATCCTAAATATTATTTTTAAGGTTATCTTAAATTTTATTTTAAATTTAATATTATATTTATTTTAAAACAATAATTATTCTTAACAATTGAATTAAGAGTCCAATTTAATAATAACTCATTAAATTAAGATAATAATTAAGTTAATTTAAAACTTAAAAATAAACTTACGGAGTTAAAGGTTAAGCTTAAGAATAAAGAATAATAATTGAGTCAAAAAAGAATAATAAGTTTATATTTCGTGTGTTTGTGTGTATCTAATCTGATTTATTCTAAACTTATCATTCAATAGTTAATATCTTACCCCATTTAACGGCTTTTTATTTTTTAAATAATAATTAAGTTTAAGGTTTGGATAACAATTGAATTAAGAGTCATTAAATAATTAAATTTAAATATAAATAAAATAACATTTGAGTATAAATTTAATTTAATTATTATTCTTAACTTAATAATAAATTTACTAAATTAAGAAAAATAATTATTAATAATTAAGTTAAAAATTAATAAATAATTAAGTCTAAGCATGAGTTAATTTAAGAATTAAGTATTAAAAGTCGATGATAAATAATAAATTATTATTAGTGTATTAATCTTATATAATAAACTTATTCAATATGTTTATCATGAACGTTTCAAATTACCATTCTAAATGATATTAAAAATATGTCTATAGTGAACGTCTTAAATTACCATTCTAAATCATATCCAAAATATGTTCATCGTTGAACATCTTAAATTACCATTTTAAATCATTTTAAATCTTCCTTATCAACATCAATAATCGTTATAAATTTCATTTACAATAAATTTGATAATTATCATAAATTTAATATGATGGTTATTAAATATCAGGTTAAAAATAAAAATTAAAATTAAAAGCTAATTTAAAAATAAATTTATTAAGTCAAAAATAACAATTAAGATAAACTGATTAAGTTAAAAATAATAATTAAATTAAAAATTATTAAATAATTAAGCCTATGTATAACTTAAAAATAAATTCATTAAATTAAGAATTGAAAAGGTTAATAATAATAATAAATTTATATTATGTTATCATCTAAATTATTAATATCTTACACCATTTTATCTAATCCAATCCATGTAACCATTAATATCCTGCCTCATCGCATGTTGCAGAGGACATTTGGTATATGTGTATATAACAATATATCATTTGTCTTTATAATGTATATGAAACTCCAAAGAATATTAAATATGAAATAAACAAACGATTTAGGCCGTTTGGTACATGGTTACATGCATTCAGAAGAGTCGAGAAACTAACGTGGTTCGGCTTGTTTCCTTGCAAAGCCATCGCATGAAACACCTCCATGGCACGCTTCCCATGCCCAGATCCCGCATACGATGTGATCATTGAGTTCCAAGCTACCACATCTAACACAGGCATTTGCTCAAAAGAGTTTCGTCGCTCTCTTTACATGCCCATTCTGTGCATTTATTGCAATCATTGCAGACCATGAGAGAAGATCCCTCTCTGGCACCATACAAAAGATCTCCCTCGCTTCGACAATCCGCATGACGTGCACAAATCCAGTGATGTATGATGTCCAGGTATCTGATTGAGTAGAAAGGCTACCTCCTGCATTTGTCCTGGTTGGGCATATCCAGATATCATCGTGTTATACAAAACTAGATTATGTTCCTGCATATCTCTCTCGAAAATCCTGCAGTTACCCACTTATGATGGAAGTCCATGCCATCGAAGTTTTGATCCTCCATCGTGTCGAATAGTTTCCTCGCTTCTTGTAAATCACCTTCTTGAGCAAATGATTCCACCATTGTGCTCCATGGTATCACGTTAAACTCTGGCATTGCATTGAAGAAGGACCATGCTTCAGCAAATGCCCTTTATGGGTAGTGCTGATCATCGGGGACTCTGCATGTCAGATGTGGTGTTTCTTATGAAGTCTCGGTGGTTACCAAGACGTTGTGGATAGCATTCAATCCCGGAGTCTGCACCGGTAAACTGGCCTTACCTCGGGAGTACTGGGAAGTGCTAAATGGCCTTTACCTAGATGTTGTGAGGGTCCATGTATAGGGACGGGGAGTTCTCCTAGAGCAATCACTTGGTGGTAGAGTATGTTGTTGGGCCTAGGAGTGGAGCAAGAGAAGAATCACCGAAGAAATGGTGAACAGAAGAAATATGTTTTATATATAGTGCCTGCCTAATTACAAATTACCTTTATATAGTGCCTGCCTAGTTACAAACTACTTTAGGAAGGTGAAGCAAAATACAAGACAAAAACTCTATTAAAAGGACTCCAACTCACTACCAGCCTTTTTGCTTATATAATGGGTCACCTATCGTTAGACCTTAGGTACAAATGGCACTTTCTCATTGGTTTGCTGTCATGTGACATAGTTCACATCGATGTGCCTCCATTTGGAGTACTGTCTTAAGCACTCTAGGTAGTTGATATGGACAATCGGATCTACGTTTGGTATGCCACCACCTAATAACTATTGCTGTCAGTCTGTACATGTGGTACATTCCTTGCTCGGCGCTTTGTCCCATTGCTCGTTCCCACAGTTCAACGGTGGTCAAACCACCGTGAACCAAGTGCTAGTTCCAAGAGATAATAGACCGGTCAGGAATTCTCAAGAACAGATCCCACGCATCAGTAATTAGCCCTCCTTAAACATACACATCTAGAAGAATGCTCCAGGACAAACGTTCCGCACGGGCATGCTGTCGAAAAGTTCCTGAGCTTTGTTCGAGCATATGCTGCAACCAGGGTGTTTACAGACATTTCAGTACACTCATCTGAATTTACCAGCTATAGCCTTGAGAAATATCATTTAGAATTAGTTTTTAAAATTTTTTAATGATAAAAACATTTAAATATCCTTAAGATTTATAGAATATACATGATTTTGTGTTATATGTAAGTGTCTCAGCCAGACAGCCAAATCTATTTCTCCTGCTTATATGCATACATGTCTACAGATAAAAACAATTTTCATGATTAAAATCAATATTAATGATTTATTATTCATATTTCCTTAACATTTAAACTGCAGTGACATGAATGTAAACACAAAATATGCAGTGAAAATACTTAAGACGTGTGTGCATGTCCATAGTCAGCATACATATAAATGTTATATATGCATCGAGTTTCATATGAAAATAAACAGTATATATGTGTGCTTCTGCTCATACATCGGACTCTCTGTGCACTCGAGCTATACACACACACACACACTATCTGCTGCTGGCCCGCTGCTATATAAACTGCAAAACTACAATATGATATATTATTTAAAAGCTACAATGAGGAAATAGTAAAACTTCATCACAGGAAACGTCACACACAAGTGTGTATGAGAGGGAGAGCTTAGTTGTAGACACACAGGGGGCAAGACTGACTGCCGTCAACACCCATGAAATCCGGTGGTATTACATGCCCGTACCGGCATTCTGGATAGCTCTTGAACAATCATAAGCACACATTCCATGTCCCATTGGCAAATGGTATGCCCCCATTCTTTGTTGCGTGAGCAAGGGAGAAAGTAGTCCCCACTAGCATTACCAAGCCCTCCCCGTACGTGAAAACTGCATCTTCATGGGACGGTAGTTTGTGATCCACAGGCAGAGTTCACCTCGGTCCATATGCCAACTTCGGCAACAAGCTGGTCTTGCATATTACATCTGAGGAGGAGATGAAGGTCGTCGCAGGGTTGGCTCAGGCATTCCATCCTTATCTCAACAATCCTCACATAGTAACCACGTGAGAGAATAATGCCTTAGCACCTCTTCGTACCGGAATTGACAAACGGGAAAACCAAGTTGACAACCTCACAACTGTCTTAACACCCGTTATGGAGGGCGTGCAAAGCAAGTTTTGTCAAAGTACAGTCTCCAACCATTGGGGCAACTTCTCGTGCAACGTAGTCCAGCGTTTTATGTTTTCGCTCTCGAGGTCTGCCCCCTGTAAGTGCATTCTAATTGTCTCTCTACATTCATATCTATTGCATAAACTAGTCACCTTATGTTCCTCGGTGCTCACACTCGTGAGTCCTGTAAAATAAATCCGTATATACGGTCCTGTCTAAACCAGAAACTAATGCAAGTATTAAATTATTCATTAATCTCATTTTGTCCTGCGTTGTTGAGACGTTATATACCTTTAATTAATATATGAATATTTTTAAATATAAATTTATTTAAAATTAACCACTGTACTTTTAAACATTTACACACTTAAGTATTTGATTAACATATATATTTCCAACTTGACCATGCACTCCAAAAGTCTTGAAAGCTGAGTGATTAATCACACCGTTGCTGATCCTCGTTGAATTCAATTAGCTTGCCCGCAGATATTACTTAATTTATCAACTATTCTTAAATATAAATTTATTTAATATTAACCACTGTACTTTACACACATTCTTTTAAGTATTCATTAACATTACATATATTTCCAACTTGACCATGCACTCCAAAAGCCTTGAAAGCCCCAGCGATTAATCGCAACATTGCTGATCCTCATTGAATTAGTCTGATTTACTATTGAAATATGAAAGAACATGAACAGAGTAAATAGACCGAACCAGAGATGCAAAAATAGCTGTTGTACCTAGCCTCGGCGGGGCATGTGCCATGCCCTCTCTTCTTGCTACTCAAGTGTTCATATGCATGGAATAATGTGTGTGTCGAATGAGATCTTGTATTACAGGTAGCTTGGTCCTAAGAAACCAAAGACTTGCCACGTGGAGGAATTCTAGTCAACGTACACAGATGACATCACCTGGTCAGTTCAAGCATTCCGGTCAAAACTTCCTTCAGCATTTGGATACTTTTGACAATGCTTAGTTAGTTTTTATATATGAATTTACAAAATATATAAAGAATATTAATTTTATATATACACATACATATGCTCTACACTTAAATGTGCATGTAATTATTACTTATTATATTAATTTGATTCTTTATATCGCTCTGCATAGTTATTTTTTTATTTTTTATATTTTTAATAATTTTATTTTAATTTCTTTACTAGGTCTAATAAATACAGTTCTTTCTCTAACTCGCAACACAATTATATATACACATTCGTGAAACCACATCCGTTAAATGTTTTACTAATAATTTAATTTAACTATATATTTTACTAACTGTTTTAATTTATATTTCATAATCATGGTATATACGACTTACATATGACTTTATATATAACTTTTTAAGTTTGGATTTACAAAAGTGTGAAGATGTAAGAATAATCTCTTTGGTTACAAATCATTCAGCTTGCACAATTGTAAATTTTCATTTTTCCATATGTTTAAATAAATGTGAGATAAATGATAATGTTTTGATTTATTATTGTTGCCTAATTAGATACTAATCTCTTCTATTCTTTTTAACAATTTTCTTAAGATCCTACTTATAAGGTTTCTAAATGTTAAATTCATCCAAATAAACATCTTTGTGTTTAAGGTTTAGGGTTTAAACCCTTAATTATTTATTATTAATAATTAACCTCTTCATAGAAATACACAGAAAATGCGGTAGCATCAAAGAAGCAAAGCTCGTCTTTAATGCTATATATCAACCCAATTGTTTCTCCTGCACCATTTTATCTGTGGGATATGCCGAAAATGGGCAAATGTACAATGCGAAGAAGACTTTCGATACGATGCCAGAGAAGAACTCCGTTGCGTGCAATTCCATGCTGGGATACCCGCACAAAATGGTGAAATCGAACAAGAAAAACGGGTCTATCACCAGATGCCTGAGAACACTGAAATGTTTGTATACACCTTGCTTGCAGCATATGCCGAAACGGGCATTTACAGAGAAATTTCAGGAACTTTTCGACAGCATGCCCGTGCGGAACGTTGTGTCCTGGAGCTAATTATCGGGCTAATTACTGATGCGTGGGATCTGTTCTTGATAATGCCTGCACCGTCTATTATCTCTTGGAATACAATGCTTACCGAATTTACCCGTAAAGGGCATTTGCTGAAGCAAGGTCCCTCTTCGATGCAATGCCAGAGTTTAACGTGATATCATGGAGCACAATGGTGGAATCATTTTCTCAAGAAGGTGATTTATAAGAAGCGAGGAAACTGTTCGACACAATGGAAGAGCAAAACTTGGTGGCATGGACTTCCATCATAAGTGGTATCTGCAGGAAGCAATCGAGAGGGAGATGCAGGAACATAACAAACACGATGATATTTTGGATATGCCCAGCCAGAACAAATGCAGGACTATTCATCAGATACCTGTATCACATGAGCATCAATGATTACCGGATTTGCGCACGTCATGCAGATTGCCGAAGCAAGGGGGATCTTTTAACTCTTTGAGCAAATGCTTGTGTTAGATGCGGTAGCTTGGAACTCAATGATCACATCGTATGCGGGATCTGGGCATGGGAAGCGTGCCACGGAGGTGCTTCGTGCGATGGCTTTGCAAGGAAACAAGCCGAACCACGTTAGTTTCTTGACTCTTCTGAATGCATGTAACCATGTAGTTTTGCTCTTCAACATGTACAAAGAAAATGAAGGCCAACAAGAAACGATATACATGTATACTGCAGTGAAATATACTTTCCATATTCGAATTTCAAATTTCAAGCATGAAGGGAAAGCTTCGATGTAAGATTTGGGTTCTCAGAAAGTACAAAGCAAGGGGAACAATGGAAATGAAGGAAGCCGTTGCTGCATTAAAACAATGTAGCAAAACAAGGGACTTGCAAGGAGAAAGAAAACTACATAAGGATGCAGTTTCAGCTAACTACCACACAGACAAATATGTAGCTTCTGCTCTAATCTATATGTACAGTAAATGTGGAAGCATGCAATGTACTCAGGATGTATTTGATTGCGGGATGTTGTCTCATGGAACTCCTTTATTTCAGGATACGCAGAGAATGGTGAAAGATCCTTGTTTACCACTATGGACTGTGAACCGGACAAGTGTACTTTCATTGCAGCACTGAAGACATGTGGAAGCCTTTCCATGAGCAAACAATACCGAAAACAGTACTGTCTGGAGAAGGCGTTACCAATACATATACAACTCAGAGAGCGAGGGTTTGAATTCGATGTAATTTTTGCAACCTCCTTGGTGATTATGAACAGAAAATGCGGAATCATGGAACATGCATTGGACGTCTTTGTCCGGACGATCGTCGGAATGCTATTTCATGGAACTGCCTCAGGCGGGGATACGTGGAAAACGGAGAAGCTCTAGACTTGTTTACCAGCATGGACTGCGAACCAAACTCCGTCACGTTTCTTGCAGTACTCAAGGCGTGTTCATGCCTGGCTACCGAGGAAATAATCAGAGAATCTGGAGAGAGAAGGGATGGCGTTCATAGTTTCAAGGAGGAGCCTACTGGGGTGGCACCGAACTTGGCCGTCATGTTAAGCTCCCTTAGATTACTCCCATCCCAGTCGAAAGTATGCACCAAGTTCCAAGAGTGAACTGAATCATAAGGAGCCCCATCTGGATCCCAGAACAGCTCCGCCTGCTGGAATTAAACGGAAGCAGCTCAAAACGTTATCCTCGGACATTTATTTGGGGAGTCCTGGAACCTACTGGAATTGAATGTGTATAGAGACTCCCAATCACTGGAATCCTTCCCAATGGCATGTGCATTCACATAACTCTGGTGCCCTTGGGCATCTCCTTGACGACTGTATCGAAGAACTTAGCTTTGGGATGTCGGACTCCTTCATGATCCTGTTCTTCTCGATGACACTGTCCAGTTCTGCTTGCACCTTGCCAACGAGGCCGTTTTTGAGCAGTTGCGCTAAGCTCCATTCCAGGATGCTTTCCGTTCCCGCTCCGAGTATGTCTGCCATTGGACAGCATGATGTCAATGAAATCCTCGGTAGCACCTCCAGCATTAAGAACGTTACGGATTTTGAACGGCTGCTGTCCATCCACTTGAGATATGGTACAAAGTCTCCAATTCCATATCAGTGGCTATAACAAAGATGTCCAGGATGAAATCTTTGATCCTTTATATGTCCGACCTCGGAAGTGTTCTTGGTCAGCAGAATCCTCAGCACAACGGCGAAGGTGAGATCCATCAGCACATGGAACGGGGCAGTGGAGCGACAGATCTCCACAAGCAACTTGGTCATCTCCTGACTTCTGATTGGAAAGAACATGTTGAAGCGGCTCTGTACGAAGAGTTACACGTTGCAGAACTTGCGGAGTTGCTTGAAGTGTTCACTGTGTGGAGTGTGAAGCTGTTTTATATTAAAAGAATTTTCTTATACTTACTAGCTCACACATATGTATGATTCTTAGCATATAATAATTATTAAGCATGTCTTATGTATTAAAAAATTTCTGTGTATAATTATATGTGTTTAGCAGGTGCTGTAATTGATAACTTACAGCATTCAAGTACCTATATGTATGTCTTACATATGTACATCCACACGCACGCACGCACATGTATATATAGAGAGAGATGGACTGGATTTAATTGTTTTTAATTATAAATGTAATATAAGTCCGGCAGATAAATTTGTTTTATAATTAATTAATATACATTCAGTTAAAAAAAAATTAAAACATATATTGTATATTCTCACGACATATGCCTTGTGTTTGCATCCACATCTATTCGACTGCCATCTGTACGTGTATTTCAACTTCTACTCGTTATGTCAAATAATTAATAAAAACTTAATATTGATTTTTATTAATACATAGAAGCATTTGGATCTAAGAACTTGTAAGAAATTTGTTAAAATTTGAAACAATTAAAAAATTATATGAACTAGTATATACATAACAGATATAGAACAAAATACAGGCAGGTTTATAAAAGACCATTTTATTTCCATATATATATCTGATTCATATTAAAATGAGATAATACGAAAACAGATTGGAATCTGTTATGCATATTCTAAGTTTTGCTCTCCAACATGTACAAAGAAATCTAAGAAGGCCAACAAGAAACAATATACATGTACACTGCAGTGATATATACTTTCCATATTCGAATTTCACATTTCAAATTTGAGCGGCATGAAAGGAAAGACTTGAGGGTTCTCAGAGAGTACAAAGCAAGGGGAGCAATGGAAAATGAAGTCGTTGCTGCATTAAAACAATGTAGCAAAACAAGGGACTTGCAAGGAAGAAAACTACATATGGATGCAGTTTCAGCTAACTACCACACAGACAAATGTGTAACTTCTGCTCTAATCTATATGTACAGTAAATGTGGAAGCATGCAGGATGTATTGGATCGGATGACTAATCGGGATGTTGCCTCATGGAACTCCTTTATTTCAGGATACGCAGAGAATGGTGAAAGCTCCAAATTGTTTACCACTGGACTGTGAACCGGACAAGTGTACCTTCATTGCAGCACTGAAGACATGTGGAAGAATTTCCATGAGAAGGCGTTAGCAATAGCGAGGGTTTGAATCCGATGTAATTGTTACAGCCTCCTTGGTGAATATGTACAGAAAATGCGGGATCATGGAACGTGCATTGGACGTCTTTGTCCGGATAATCGTCGGAATGTTATTTCATGGAACTTCTCATTCTGGGATACGTGGAAAACGGAGAAAGCTCCGTAGTGATAGACTTGTTTACCAGCATGAACTGCGAACCAAACTGAGAGTTTATCTAACTAATTTTTATATTGATTTTTCTCAATATATATATATACAAAGTATTTGAACATCGTAACGAGCACCTGCTCTCGAACAAAATGTACCTTAATTTCAAAATGTTTGTACGTCCATGAAACCTTGGATTCTTGGACAGTTCGATAGCGCTCTTATTATCGCAATAGATTCTCATGGGTTGTTGAGCAGGGACTCCGACTTCTCTGAGAAAATCTGCAATCCACTTGGACTCCTTTGCAGCACCTGTAGCTGCTATATATTCAGCTTCCGTTGATGAAAGAGCCACAGTAGCTTGACGTTTACTTCCCCAGCTTACGAGTGCTCCTTCAAGGAAAAACAAGAAACCTGAAGTGGACTTTCGAGAATCCTTGTCTCCTGCCCAATCCAAATCAGTATAGCCATCCAACTATAGCTGATTTGAGCTCTCAATTAACGCTGCTTTGGAGCTACCACTGAGCTCCAACTCTCCTGAGGAACATCCCCAATACCTGAGACAGTACGAAGCCGTACTTTTTAAATAACGAAGAATTCTCTTTACATCGTTCCAGTGAATCACGCCTGGGTTTTCCAAGAACCTGGAGACGGCCCCACAACAAAGCTGATATCAGGTCTCGTACTAATGGCCATATATAGCAAACACCCGATAGCCTGTCGAAATGGAACTCTGCTCATTAGTGCTCTCTCCTCCTCTGATGTCGGGCTTTGCTCATTAGACAAAGTATGTCCAAGCTCCATAGGTGTTGTCACAGAATACAGGATTCCGGATACAGGACATGGGTTGCAGGACTTTCCTACAGGATTCCGGATACAGGATATGGGTTGCAGGATTTTCCTACAGGATACTCCTACCAGGATTCCGGACACAGGATTCGGTTGCAGGATATTCCTACAGGATATGCCACAGGATATGCCTAGAGGATAAGGGACATGTGGACTCATCTTAGCCTCTGCATGCATGCAATCACTTTTGCATGCATGCAACCACTTTTGCATGCATGCCTAGATTAGCTCTTGGAGTTGTGAGCATAAAAGCTCCGACCTAATTGTTGTACAATCAGTTACTATCAACACCAGTCTTACTACGATCAATCTTGTCTTGTCTTGTTTCCTGTCCTGTTCCTGTCTCGCTCCTATTTCCTGTCCTGTTCCTTCCTGTCCTGTCCTGGATCTGTCCTGCTCCGGGATCCTGTCCTGTTCCTGTTTTGCTCCCGGATCCTATCCTGTGCTTTCCTGTCTTGCTCCCGGATCCTATCCTAATCCTGTCCTACTCCTAGATCCGTCCTGTTCCTATTCCTGGTTCCTGTCCTGCTCTCGGTCCTGTTCCTGAGTCAAGCCTTCATGTCCTTGGAATCCTGCTCTCTTCCTGTTTCCTGGATCGTGGCTTGACAGTTTGATAGTAACTGCTTCATAGTTCTCCGTTTTCCAGCTACCTTTTTCTTGATTCCTTTCCTTCATTTTCCTCCTTTTTTCTTTCCTAGATCATGGCTGATTTTGAGCATTTTCAACACGAGCACCAAATGCTACTTCATGAGCTGGCCACTTTGCGCCAAGTGGTCACCGACCTGCAAGGTTCCACCACTGCGGCACATGCAGCTGCTGATGCATCCTCCAAGGCTGCTGCGCAGGCTCTCTCCCAGGCATCGGTGGTTTCCTCTTCATCAAACTTTTCTTCGGAGCCGAAGGTTAGCATGCCAGAGAAGTTCAGTGGTAATCGTGCCGATTTCCAAGGTTTCCTGAATCAGATCCGACTCTTGATCCGTATGCAACCACGGCGCTACTCGACTGATGCTCAAAAGGTGGGTCTTTTGGCATCCTTACTAAGTGGATCTCCACGGGCTTGGGTTGCCCCCTTGCTGGAGCGTGACGATCCACTGATGGAAGACTTTGAAGGTTTCGTGGCTGCCTTTGAAGCCTGTTTTGGAGATCCTGATAAGTACCGTTCTGCATGCACGAAGTTACGGAAGCTCACTCAAGGATCCCGACCAGCTTCCGTCTATGCATCCGAATTTCAGCAACTTTGCACGAACATTCCATGGGACGAGACTGCATTGATCGAACACTTCCGTTTTGGGTTGAGGGACGACGTGAAGGACCTTCTCCTTACGTTACCGGATGCCCAAACATTAGCGGAGATCATGCAACAAGCTGTTCGTTGCGACAACCGTTTGTTCGAGCGTCGTCAGGAAAGATCCCGTCAACAGTTCCTGCAAACCAATCCTACAGCTGTGGTACATGTTCCTGCACCACCTTCTGGAGTAGTTCCTATGGAGGTTGAGAAATCCAAGCGTGGCTCTCTTTCCGCTGCCGAGAAGCAACGTCGTCGCAGTGAGAACCTGTGCTTGTATTGTGGTGGAGCAGGACACAAGGTGGCAGATTGTCCTATTAAAGCCAGGAACTTCAAGACGCGTGAAGTCGAAGCCGAAGTTCAGTCGGAAAACTCCAATGTCCACTTCGTCTAGGAGCCGCGAAGTTGGACGTAGGTGCAGGCTCCATTGGTGCTGCTCATACCATCCCGTCACTTAAGTTTCCTGTACACATTCATCTTAATAATCGAGAGCTCATGGAGTTTGCCTTGTTAGACACTGGTGCAAATGCATGCTTCATGGATGACACGTTTGCAACTCAAATGGCATTTCGGTGGTGAAGTTGAAGCGTGCAGTTCCTGTAGAGGTGGCCGATGGGCGTCTAATTGCTTCCGGTGCAGTTACCCATGCTACCGAACCTCTCTCCTGCAGGTATGGCACATTCAACTGTTCAATTTCCTTCAACTTGATCAAGACTCGGTCGACTCCCATCATTTTGGGCATGCCATGGTTCGTTGTTGCAAATCCGCAGATCGACTGGAGGTCTAGGACACTCACGTTTTCCTCTCCAACTTCTAGGATCAATCCTGTACCTTCCTGCGTGCAGGATACATCCTTAGTATCTGAGGCAGTACAAGCTACAGGATTGACCGTACCTGTTCCTGTACCAGTGTTGAAGACTCCTCCTCGACAGGATTCACCTCATGGCAGTTCCTCAGCACATCCGCAGGCTCTCCCCATTCCTGTAAGTTTGCGGTGTCCTGTACAGGGTTCTTCCAATCCTGTATCAGTGTCGAAGGTTCCTCCTCAACAGGATCCACCTCCTGTTGATTCGTCAGCACATTCGCAGGCTTCTTCCACTCTTGCGCAACCACGGACTCCTGTACAGGATTCTTCCAATCCTGTACACTCACGGTGTCCTGTACAGGATTCTTCCAATCCTGTACACTCATCAACAACCACACAGGTTTTTTCCAATCCTGCTTCTTTCTGTTACCCTGCCTCTGTTCCATCCCCCAAGATCCTTCCTCTTTTTCAGTCACAGCTCCCTCCTTCTCCTCTCCGAGTTCTTACCACTACCATGCATGAACTCGCCACTGATCCTGCCCCCTTCCACCTTTTTGCTTTTCAAGTAACTCCTACGTCCTCTCCTACCTTTCCTGTATCCGACTCCCCTGTTTTTTCTCCTTCTCCTTCTCCTTCTCCTCCTTCTTCCCTACCATCCAAGTACCACGACTTTAAGGACGTTTTTGACAAGCACAAGGCTGCAGTTCTTCCTGTTCACAGGTCCTACGACTGTCCTATTGATCTTGCGGAAGGAAAGACTCCACCATTCGGACCGATCTATGCATTGTCACCCACAGAGTTGGAGGTTCTTCGTCAATACATCGAGGACAACTTAGGATCCGGCTTCATTCGTCACTCAAAGTCCCCTGCAGGAGCTCCTATCTTCTTTGTCAAGAAGAAGGATGGGAGTTTACGTTTGGTGGTGGACTACAGGGGTTTGAATCAAGTCACCATTCGGAATCGGTATCCGTTGCCATTGATCCCGGAACTTCTCGATCGGCTGCGAGGGGCAAAGGTGTTCACGAAGATCGACTTACGAGGAGCCTACAACCTTGTACGGATTCGTCCCGGCGATGAGTGGAAGACTGCCTTTCGTACAAGGTATGGACATTTTGAGTACACGGTAATGCCTTTCGGCCTTACCAATGCCCCAGCTGTATTCCAACACATGGTGAACGACATTTTCCGTGACTTCTTGGACCAGTTTGTGGTGATCTACCTCGACGACATCTTGATTTTCTCCAAGGACCAGGCGGCACATGACAAGCATGTACGACTAGTTTTAGAGCGGCTTCGCGAGCATGGCCTGTACGCGAAGTTGGAGAAGTGTTTTTTCGATAGGGATTCGGTGGAGTTCTTGGGCTACATCGTCTCTCCTGCTGGCGTTTCCATGGACATGCACAAGGTGAAGACCATCGTGGAGTGGGAGAGGCCCAAGTCGGTACGAGATGTACAATGTTTCCTTGGCTTTGCAAACTTCTACAGGCGGTTCATACAGGACTTCTCCAAGCGTGTACTTCCACTCACAGAACTCACCAAGCGCACAGGACTTTTCTCTTGGTCCGACAAGGCGGAACACGCGTTCACAACACTCAAGGACGTTTTCACGACAGCTCCGATTTTAGCACATCCTGACCCTTCTCATCCTTTCTTCATTGAAGCAGATGCCTCGGATTTTGCAGTAGGATCCGTCCTATCGCAAGTTGGAGAGGACAAGTTGCTTCATCCTGTAGCCTTTCACTCTCGTAAGTTCCTGTCGGCGGAGATCAACTACGAGATTCATGACAAGGAACTCAAGGCCATTGTGGATTCGTTTGAGGAATGGCGGCATTTCCTGGAAGGTGCTGCACATCCTGTACAAGTTCTTACGGATCACAAGAACCTGGAGTACTTTCAAACGGCTCGGGTCCTCAGTCGGCGACAGGCTAGGTGGGCAGAGTTCCTATCACGTTTTGACTTCGTCATCGTCTACAGGCCCGGCTTTCGGAATGGCAAGGCGGACGCATTGTCTAGGCGCTCTTACCTTGCACCAAGCCCGGGCGATCCTGCATTTGACGGTCAAAGGCAAGTGTTGTTGGGTCCTGATCGTTTCCGGCTTGCGGCACTGCAGGTTCATCAGGCTCCAGCAAATTCAACACTCCTACAGGACGTTCGTTCGCAGTTGCCTACAGACGACTTGGGAAAGAATGTGTTCTCACACATTCATCCTGACGTTGCAAGTTCCTCTTCCTCCAGTTCCCGTCCAGACTACAACCTATTCACCATACAGGATGGACTCCTGTACCGGGAAGGTCTCCTGTACGTTCCTGTTGGTATTTCTAGGACTCGTGTGGTACAGGATTGTCATGATACCCCGGCTACAGGACATTTTGGTGTGGCCAAGACAGTGGAATTGGTGACTCGCAACTATTGGTGGCCTGGGTTGCGAGGTTTTGTGGAGAGGTTTGTACGGAGTTGTGACACTTGTAGCAGGTCGAAGATGCCTCATCATGCACCCTCTGGTCTTCTTCGTCCTCTTCCTGTTCCGTCTGCTCCTTGGAGATCCATTTCTATGGATTTCCTCACAGATCTTCCTCCTTCCCGTGGATTTGATGCAGTTCTTGTGGTGGTTGACCGTTTCACCAAGCAGGCTCATTTCCTACCCTGCAACAAGACAGCTACAGGTCAGACAACTGCCGAGTTGGTGATCCGCGAGGTGTTCCGACATCATGGTCTTCCTGAGAGCATTGTTTCCGATCGAGGTCCACAATTCATGTCCAAGTTTTGGCGAGAGCTTCTTCGGAGTCTACAGGTCAAAGCGGATCTTTCTTCAGGATATCACCCACAAACCGATGGGCAGTCCGAACGCACAATTCAGACCTTAGAACAGTATCTTCGTTGCTTCATCAGTTACCAGCAGGACAACTGGTTGGACCTCCTTCCAATGGCAGAGTTTGCCTACAACAACTCCATCCACGCATCTACAGGACAGACACCTTTCTTTGCTCTTACAGGCCACCATCCACGTTTTGACTTTGCTCCTACCGCTTCTCCTTCTTCCGCTCCTGCAGTACAGGATCGTCTTCAGCATCTTCGGCAGGTACAGGATGATCTCCAGGTTCATCTTCAACAGGCACAGGAACGATACAAGCATCATGCTGATGCTCACCGACAGCCGGCACCTGCATACAAGATTGGTGATCTCGTGTGGCTTCTTCGTCGACACATTCGCACCAACAGGCCTTCTTCTAAGTTGGATTTTCAACGATTGGGCCCTTATAGGATCGTGGCGGAGGTAAATCCTGTAGCTTTCCGACTCGAGTTACCATCCACGGTGAAACTTCATCCTGTGTTTCACACCTCTTTGTTGGAGCCGTATCATCCTTCTTCTCTTCCTGGTCGTGTTTCTCTCCTCCCCCTCCTGTGGTCATTGACACGGAACCTGAGTACGAAGTCGCAGCCATCCTTGACTCTCGTCTTCATCGTCACCAACTCCAATACTTGGTGGATTGGAAAGGGTACCTGCCTACTGATCGCACTTGGGAGCCTGCATCCAACTTACTCCATGCTTCTTCCAAGGTTGTTGCCTTCCATCGGCATTATCCTGCTAAACCAGGTCCCAAGACTCGTGGAACTCGTCTTTAGGGAGGAGGTGCTGTCACGACCCGATACAGAATACAGGATTCCGGATACAGGACATAGATTGCAGGACTTTCCTACAGGATTCCGGATACAGGATATGGGTTGCAGGATTTTCCTACAGGATACTCCTACCAGGATTCCGGACACAGGATTCGGTTGCAGGATATTCCTACAGGATATGCCACAGGATATGCCTAGAGGATAAGGGACATGTGGACTCATCTTAGCCTCTGCATGCATGCAATCACTTTTGCATGCATGCAACCACTTTTGCATGCATGCCTAGATTAGCTCTTGGAGTTGTGAGCATAAAAGCTCCGACCTAATTGTTGTACAATCAGTTACTATCAACACCAGTCTTACTACGATCAATCTTGTCTTGTCTTGTTTCCTGTCCTGTTCCTGTCTCGCTCCTATTTCCTGTCCTGTTCCTGGATCCTGTCCTGCTCCGGGATCCTGTCCTATTCCTGTTTTACTCCCGGATCCTATCCTGTGTTTTCCTGTCTTGCTCCCGGATCCTATCCTAATCCTGTCCTACTCCTAGATCCGTCCTGTTCCTATTCCTGGTTCCTGTCCTGCTCTCGGTCCTGTTCCTGAGTCAAGCCTTCATGTCCTTGGAATCCTGCTCTCTTCCTGTTTCCTGGATCGTGGCTTGACAGGTGTTGCAGTTGGTTGAGCTTCATCCATGCTAAACTCTGGAGAATCTCGTCCACGTAATGAGCTTGAGAGAGCTCAAGTATTCCTGCGCTCCTATCTCGAGTTATCTGAATACCGAGGCAGAAAGAAAGTGGTCCCGTGGCAGAAATCTCAAATTGGTCACAAAACTTCTTCTCCAAGAATTTGACCAAAGCAGCAGGACGAGCAGCCATTAGGTTGTCGTCCACGTAAAGTGCTAACAGAGCAAAACCACTATTTGCTCGAAGGACGTAAACATTACTGTCCGTTGAGATTTTTTGAAAGCCTAGTGAGACCAGGAACTTGTCCATATGATGATACCAGGCTCGTGGAGCTTGCTTAAGCCCATACAGGGCACGCTGCAACTTGCAGACTTTGTTTCCTGACCTTGGATGATAAAACCCTCCGGCTGAGAGCAATAGACTTCTTCGTTTAGCTCCCCGTACAGGAACGCGGCTTTAATATCAAGCTGATGTAATTCCAAATTGTAGAAGGCTGCAAGTCGAAGAAGCAACCTGATAGAGGTTAACTTCGCCACTGGCGAAAATGTTTCTAGGAAATCTACTCCGCCACTTGGCTAAATCCTCGAGCGACAAATCTGGCTCGGTGCCGGAGTACTGCTCCTGAGGCATCCAGCTTTCTTTTGAATATCCATTTGGTACTGACAACTTGTCTACCCGGAGGTAAAGTTGTTAATGTCCAAACGTTGTTGCGCTGTAGTGAGTTGTACTCCTCCTGCATCGCTGCACGCCACTGGTCGGCCTCTGGTGATTGAAGTGCTGCACGCACTGTAGTAGGTTCTCGTGAAAGTGCAACGGCTATGAACAAGGCACGATCAGGTTGAGGAGCACGAGTTCTACTAGAACTTCTGCTCCGAGGTCTGGAGCTTTGAGTACGCTGAGCCTGAGACTCAATAGCTGCAGGAGTCATATAGCTAGTTCTCCCACTGCGCGTCACAGTATTAACTAGCCTTCCTGGAACTGGTGGAGCACCGACAGTAGAAACATTTGAGACTGCTGGTGGTGGAGCTGTAACAACTGGTGGAGCTTGAACGTCAAACTCTCCACCATCATCGGCATCCTTCTCCAGTTCGTCAAAGATGGCATGGACCGGGTCTGGTCTTACAAAAGTTGACTCTGTGACTTGTTCTGGAGTTGGTGGCGGAGAATCCGGAGGGTTAGCTGGCGGCACTGCATGTGGATCTGGTACAGCAGCTGGACCACCACGTACTGGTCCGGTTGGAATTGCACTGCAGCTGGTACTGGAACCACTTTCTTGAGCTCCTCCTCCAATAAACATGGAGTAGTTTGGGTTACTGTGCGTGATCCATACCTGTGCTTATAGAGCTCACATTCGTTGAAATGTACGTTTCGACTGATGATGTATCGGCGAGACTCAACATGATACAGGTTGTAGGCTTTTGACTCTAGTGAGTAGCCAACCATGATGCACGTAACGCTTTTTGGTTCCAGCTTCCTCCTGTTTCCGCTAGTTATTTTTGCGTAGGCAGTACAGCCAAACACGCGCAAGTGTCGAAGACTTGCATGTTTCCTGCTCCATTTTGTGAAGGGAACATCCCCTTGGATGGATTTGGAAGGTAGTCTGTTCCGGATGTACACAGCTGTCGCCAGAGCATCCGCCCAGAAGGAGTAAGGCATCCCAGCGTGGATCAACATGCTCCGAGCACTCTCAACTAGAGTGCGGTTCATCCTCTCAGCAACTCCATTTTGAGCAGGACTGTCTGGAGCGGTAAACTGCTGGTGGATTCCTTGTTCTCGGGTATAAGCTGTGAACTCTCTAGATTTATATTCTCCTCCTCGATCGCTTCGAAGAGTTTGAAGTTTGGACCCGTGTTTGTTCTCAGCTGCCTGCTTGTAGATTTTGAAGTAGTCAAGAACTTCTGACTTCTTGCTCATGGGCCATGCAGCTGTATACTTTGAAAAATGATCGATAAATGTTACAAAGTATTTTTTAAAATCAAGAGTTTGGACGTGAAAAGGTCCACACACGTCCGAGTGCACTAGCTTCCAGGGTTTACTGCTCACAAATTCGGATTGGCTTGGAAAGGTCTGCCTGGCATGCTTGCCGAGCACACAAGCTTCACAGAATTCGAGCACCCCTGAAAGCTCCAGCTCATTGACTTGAGCTTGGTCTCTTGATACTGCCTTAATCCCATCCTCATGAAGATGTCCCAGGCGCTCATGCCAAAGCTGCATGTTTCCTGGAACGACTCTTGAGGACAGAGCTTTGGCCGGTGAGTTTTCTAGAGAAACCATAAGCTTTGCATCAAGCTTATAAAGCATTTGATATCTCAAACCTTGAGCAACCATTTTTCTGGTACGTTTCTCACTCACAATGCATTCTGCATCGTCAAAATAAAAAGCGAGGCCTTTGTCAGTTGACGCTCCAACTGACAACAGATTGTAACCCAACTTGGGTACGTAAAACATATCCTCGATCTGACTCTGGCTCCCATCCGAAAACTGAACAGTTACTGAGCCCACACCTGCCACTGGCAAGTCTCTGTCATCTCCGACACGTACAGTGATCTTTGACTCAGTCTTCCGAAGGAGAGAGAAACATTCTCGCTTTCCTGTCATGTGCATGGTTGCCGCTGAGTCGATCCAGATGATATCTTCATCTTCTTGAGCTGGCACATGGTTGAGACCACTGGCTCGCACCATTAGTGCCCTGCTCTTAGTGTTGTTTCTCTTTTTGAGTCCTGCTCCACGTGGAAGTCCAGCAGCTTTGTCCCGACAGTCTCTAGCAAAATGACCCTCCCGCTTGCAGTAGTTGCACAGTCCGATAGGTTTCTTCATTTCCAAACTTGTACCAGTCTTATTGCCAGTGGTCACTTGAGGCCTTGCGACTGGTCTGAGTGCCTCCACTTTTTCCTACTGAGGATTTTTCTGCAGGCTGCTTGTTAGAGACAGCATAGAAGGCACTCACTGTTTGTGACTGCTCCGCAGGATGTCTATTTCATCTTCATCAGCTTCGTCGAGGAACGCTGCTTGTATTTCAGCAAAGTTTTTTGTTGAGTTCTTCATCATCGTCCGGAAGTACTTGTAGTCTGGAACTTTGATGGCTTTCAGCAGAATCGACTTATGGTCGTCATCTGTGAAATTTACTCCCAGAGCAGAGAGTTGTGAGAGGATCGACTTATCCGAGAAACATTGCTGGAGACTCACGAGGAAGTATTTTCAACTCAAACAGTTTACCTCTCAGGGTAGTCTTTGCAATGTCAGCGCTTGCTTGATTCCCGAACACGTTCTTCAGCGCTGTCCAATTCTCCCTGCTGACTTTGTCAAGTCCAGTGATGGTGATGAAGCCTGCCAAGCCCAATCCCCATGGTTGATAGAGCTTTGTCATTGCAGATCACCCAGTCCTCCAAGTAGAATAAATTAAAAAAACTTTTTTGTGTGTTTATGATATTATGTATGTAGAATAAATTAATATAAATTTATTTTGTATGATTATGATATTATGTGGATGCAATCGTCAATAGTGATTTAAAAGATTTAATGTTTTTTTTTTTATGTTTCTTAATTTTAATACGATAGTTTATTATTTTTAATGTTTGAGATTCTATCATAAAAAATGTAAATTATATTCTATAAATATATTTACAATTAGTATTTGCATATTTCTAAACATTGTTCTCACATCATTAATAAATTAATATAAATTATTTATAATTTATGCATGAAGAATAAAGTAATATAAAGTTTTTTGTGCTTTGTGATATTATGCCAATAATGGTTAACATTATTGTTTGTTTTCCTAAACCAAAGTAAGTTAATTTAATTTAATTGTAACTTAGTAAATTAGTCTGTTTCGCGTTAGGATTTTAACAGATCGATCCAGTGAAAGAACATCGCCCAAGATCATGGATGTTTGAGCGATTTTCTAAGATCGTGTTGTTTTCATCGATTTGGAGTTCAATTCAGGTTCTGGAACAGGGTATTCCATCGGTTTCCCGGTTGTTTCATCTATCTTTCAACAACAGGGATTTGTAAGGGTTAGGCATCCTGGCATGCTCTGTGTAGGTCACAGCATCCCTGATCACATTCTCCAGGAAGATCTTGAGCACACCGCGGGTTTCCTCATAGATGAGCCCGCTGATCCGCTTCACACCGCCCCTGCGTGCCAATCGACGGATTTCCGGCTTGGTAATGCCCTGGATGTTGTCGCGCAGTAGATTGCCTTGAAGATCTTGCACTAGATGAGGATTGGGTCTCACTTTTGTTGCATAATTCATCCAATTTTAATCTAGATGATCTGACGGAATGCCCTGAACCAGTTCTTCCCTCCGTACCTTCCCAGTAGCGATGCCACACAGCTTAGTGTAAGTTTTATAACTAATATATATAATGTGTGCCGCACGCACAATACACACCCTATAACCTGTAGTTGCAAGTTAACCAAGTCGTACGGCTTAGGTGAGAGTCGGAAACTACTATATAGATGCATCTAGTGTATGTGTGTGTGTCTATATATATATATTGCATGTATGTATGTACGTTGTATATATGTGTGTGTGTGTATAAAAAGAAAACAAACAACGAACAGTTTTGCTTGTATGTCATATTTATGCAATTCATAACCAGTATTCATTATATTTTATCTTTGCCGCGAGGGTGAGCTTTGATTTTCTCTATAGCTGAAGGTATATGATATAAAAGAGATAACATATGCAAGATACAGACCATAATCTAAGATTTTCAACAACTTATCTCTTAGTCTCTTTTATAATTCATGTGTGGATTTCTTTTAAAGCGTTCTGGTGAAGAAGCTGGATCAGGAACTGAGCAATGTAAATCATCAGAAGAAGAGAGGAAGAAGAAGCAAACTGCTTCTCACCCTTCTTCATCAGGTGAACCACCAATCGGACAGAGGTAATTTCTTAAAACATATGTATGATATATGCATATATATATATATATATATATATATATATGTTGTGATACGTAAAAGCATGCAACACGCAAGCCTCATATCTTACATTTAATTTCTTATATATCAGAGGGGTCAACTTGGGAAGCGAAAGATTGAGTTCCTTGATGAGGAAAAGGTCAAAGTCGAGGGAGAAATTGACAAGGAGGAACAGAAGAGAAGAGCAAGGTCTGTTAAACTTATTATAATTTATCTTTATACTTATATGTATGGAGTATGTATGGCACGTGTATCTTATCTGATGTGTTAATTGTAACCGGTTAATGAGGAACAGAGAGAGTGCACAGCTATCAAGGCAACGTAAAAAGGCATATGTGGACGATTTAGAGGAGCGGGGTAGAGCTTGAAACGCTACAGTTGATACGGTTAGTCTAATCAGTGTTGAGAATGTAAACCTACGTAATCAGCTGACAACAAAAGGAGGCGAAGTTTACGCCTCCTCCTGTTGGTATGCCTGTGCACCCTTATCCTACTACTTATACGGCCAACTTCCACTGCTAGTTCCAATACCTCGACTTAAGACTCAGGTACTGTGTGTATGTGTGTTTCGAATAAGAAATATGATATTTAGTAAGTTATATTACATTTAATATACATTATCTCTCATACGCTTTGTATGCAAACCATATAACATACTGGTGTTGATCATATGTGTATTAGCATAGCTGCTTTCTTTTTATTGTTTCTTTGCCGTTGCATTGCTTTAGGTACGGTCTTGTATTCTGTAATACTTAAATTTGTCACAAGTTAATCTTCGTACTTTTTACTTATGTAACCACGTCATGAATTTAGTGATCAGTGTTGTATATACACAGATACGTCATATTGTGCTCACATATAATATTTATCTATACCATGTGATAATTGTGTAGTACAAAACGTGCAAAAGGAAGAGACCCGGGGAGACAAAGACGTTGCCAAGTTTTGCAGCTCTGGGATTGTTATTCTTCATGTTCCTCTTCTTCCCGGGAATTCCCAGATATCCCAGAATTCGTATAGTACAGTTATACGGTCTGGAGATTTGGTATCAAATAGATAGGTGGAACAGTTTTAATGAGTATTAACGATGATAACTGGGAAAGGGTACCGCCGGGAGCCGTTGAATGTGATGGAAATGGGGCGGTTGGGAATCGTGTGTTCCCTGTGAACGTGAGCACGTATGGAAATCCGACTAGTAGATTCCCAACTTCTCTGATACTCCCAAGAGACAACAAGGTGTGTGTGTAATATAAAATTACGGATGTTCCAGATAATCTAGACAAAGATTATCTGGATTTACTATTAACTTCCACACACACACACACACAAAAGTGTTTTTCTTTATTGGTCTACTCTTTTACTTTTATAATGTTTGAGTTATTTGTAATAAGAAATGTAACTTCTGTTTACAAATGTATTTACAATTATCATTTGTATGTTATAGAAATTAATTTTTTACATAATTAATAAATTACTATAAACATAAACATTGTTGCATGTCAAATAAATTACTACTTTTTTTGTGTGTGCTTACGATATTACGTAAACATTTTTGTGTGTTTACGATATTACTTTTAAATTTTTATAAATAAAATAATAATTAAGAAATTACATTACAAAGTAAACATACCAATAATGGAATCCAACACATGAAAATTTAAATTCTTTTATTATAATGTTATTAAAATTAATTAAGTTAATTTTATTTTAAATGTGATTCAAATTATATTCAAATTTATGTCTAAATTAACTTAATTTTGTTTATATATAATACTTATAATAAAATGTTATAATAATAAGAATTACAATATTTAAAAGCTTTTGAAAAGTCATGAACTTTAATTAAATTATTATAAATTCTTATAATGTAATAACTCTTATAATAACCGATTATATAAGATATACATTTAATTTTCAAGATTAAATAACAAGATTAGGATTTATGATTTTTTAAAAATTATAATTTTTAATGTTGTAATAATTTATTATAAGTATTATATATAAACATGCATAAATTAACTTGAGTACATTTTAAATTGTGTTAAATGTGATTTAGATTGTGACTTATCGATTTTATTAACATTATCTTTCAAGAATTTAAATTTTTTCGTATGTTGAATTTCATTATCGATATGTTTACCTTGTAATATAATTTATTAATTATGAAAATTATTTTGTTTATTGAAATGTTTTTTCTGAAGATTAAATAATTTGAGCAGTAATAAAAAAGAGAAATGAACAAAACAATAAAAAGAAAAAATAAACAAGTAATGATTTCGATGGATCAAACGATAAATAAAATTTAGTGATTCAGATAATTCGTATATGGATAAGCAGGTTTGAGATTCGATATCACGTATTTTGATCGATCAAACGATAAATAACATATAGTGATTCAAATAATTCGTATTAATTAAATATTCTCACGAAGCAGGTTCGGGGTTCCATAACACTTGATGACGTATCTTGTCGTTTTAGCCGATTCTCAAGCGCTTAGGTTCAATCGTTTTTCTGGACTGCATGTGCATTTGTCAGCTCAATACAACTCATTTTTTATTATTTTATTTTTTTAATATTTTAAATTTTCTATTTTACTTTTTTAAAAGGCAAATAGTTTTAAATACTTAACACATACATATGTATGTATTTCTAACATGTTTTTATTTTTGTTTTTATAAATTATGTATAAATTTATAATTAAAATTAATCAATTTTTATTAAATAATATAATGTTTCTCTGTTTTTAACACTTGTCTCGTTAATATTACTTATTAATTTAAAGATATTTTACAAATTATTGATATGTCATGTATGTGTTTTGTACATTTAGTTTTACTTACAAACTCAATGGCAAGTTGGAGGTACATTTCATATGATTAATGTCAAACATATTGATACATATACTTATATTGATATTAATGAACTTATATTTATCTTTGTACAATACGTATGCATAACCTGCATGTGGAAGATGAACTGGAAAACAAGGGTGAGTACTTGACAGAAATAGCGGCGCATGCGCGTGCTCCAGGTTAGCTATATATAGAACACACCATTTAACAGGGATACATATTTCTATATTAATCACACATGAGATACAGTATTATTGCATTATTAAAATATTATTTTGACTGCTTTTATCACGAATCATGAATACGTGTTTATACGAACTGAGAGTCCCTCGAGTACGAATACTGTGTAGTTTATATTCTAAATTAGAGCAGATGATAGTTGTTTGTATGCATAGATGAACACATGGACTTTTATAACTCTATAAAAGTTTACTATTATAAAATATTATAATGCTATACTGCTTATACACACATTTGTAAGGTTATAGCTATAAAGTTTTAATTAACATTATATTCGTATATAAAATCACATGAAGTTACAACAGCAACCTTCTCAGAGAGTGAACGAGCATGCCAGCATTGAGAATATTCTGCAAACAGTTCGGGGAGAGCTTGAGGAATCTTCAAGCAGTACACGCTGAATGGAAGACGAGGCAAACACATTGCAAGATTTGAAGAAGTCCTTGGTTGAAGAAAACAGCGTGTTGAATATAGACAAGCATATATACTCCTGCATGTGTATGCATTTATATCTGTATAAGAATAGATATAACAATGCATGTAGGTTTCTATACGTAACAGGAGCTGTGATATGTATGTATTATCAGTATCATTATTTTAACATTTGTTACTCTTTGAGAGATATATGGAATTATAACTTATGTTTATAATCATTTTTAAAATTTATTTTTATTGAAATTAAGAAGATAAAAGAAATAAATTATCAGTACTATTTAGTCACACAAGGACAAAAACATATTTAGAGGATATAAATTATATTTATAAATTAATAAGGTAAAAATTATTTGAAATAACATATCGAGTAAAAGAGATTTAAAACGATAAGATAAAAAATTTGAAATAATGCATAAACATATAGTCTATGTTTATAATTAATTTCTATTGGTCCATTTTGAATTGAGATCGAGACAGATTTTAAACAATGTATAAATTATATTACAAAAGTATGTAACTTATATTTATAATCATCTTTTGAATTCTTTTTTCTTTTTTAAAATTAAAAAGATAAAAGAGATTTGAAATAATCTATGTTCATAACCATATTTAAATAAAAACAGGTCAGAAAAAAAAAAATAAAAAAATATATATATATATATATATTCATTTATATATTGATAAGAGCATATAAATAGTTCAAATTATAGGCATTTTGAGAATAATAATTAAATTAACAATTGAATTAAGGGTTCAATTTAATAATAACTCACTAAATTAAGATAATTCAATTAAGATAATAATTAAGTTAACACTTAAAACTAAACTTACAGAGTTAAAGGTTCAACTTCAAAATAAAATTAAGTTTAAACATAAGCTTAAGAATAAAATTATCAAAGAATAATAATTGAGTCAAAAAAGAATAATAAATTTATATTGTGTGTTTGTGTGTGTATCTAATTTGATTTATTTTAAATTTACCATCCAACAGTTAATATCTTACCCCATCTTAACAGTTTTTATTTTTAAAATAACAACTAAGTTTAAGGTTTGAATAACAATTAAATTAAAAATCATTAAATAATTAAATTTAAATATAAACTTAAATATAAATAAAATAATAATTGGGTATAAATTTAACCTAATTATTATTCTTAACATAATGATAAACTCACTAAATTAAGAATAATAATTATTAATAATTAAGTTAAAATTATTAAATAATTAAGTTTAAGCATGAATTAATTTAATAATTAAGAATTAAAAGTCTAGTTTACTAAGTTAAGGATAACAATTTAATAAATAATAAATTATTATTAATGTATTAATCTTATATAATAAATTTATTCAATATGTCTATCATGAACGTTTCAAATTACCATTCTAAATGATATCTAAAATATGTCTATAGTGACATTCTGAATCATGTCCAAAATATGTTTATAGTGAATGTCTTAAATTACCATTTTAAATCATATTCAATGGTTTATTTAATAGCCATTCTAAATTTCATTTACAATAAATTTGACAATTATCGAAATTAAGCTGATGGTTATTAAACATCAGTTTAAAAATAAAAATTAAATTAAAGGCTAATTTAAAAATAAATTTAAATAAGAATTGAGATAAATATTCATAAACTCTCTAAGTTAAGAATTATTAAGTTAAGAATAATAATTAAATTAAAAATCATTAAATAATTAAGCCTATGTATAACTTAAAAATAAATTCATTAAGTTAAGAATTTAAGAGGTTAATAATAATAATAAATTTATATTATGTTATCGTTTAAATTATTAATATCTTACACCATCTTATCTAATTTGATAATTATCTTAAACTTGATATTATCCTGCCCAATCGCATGTTGCAGAGGACATTTGGTGTATGTGTATATAACAATATATCATTCGTCTTTGTAATGTATATGAAACTCCAAGGAATATTAAATATGAAATAAACAAATGATTTAGGCCGTTTGGTTAGAATATGCATAACAGATTCCAATCTGTTTTCGTATTATCCATTTTAATATGAATCAGATATATATATGGAAATAAAATGGTCTTTTATAAACCTGCCTGTATTTAAGTGGTTTTTTTATTTATCATTTTTATTTTTTGTTCTATATCTGTTATGTATATACTAGTTCATATAATGTTTTAATTGTTTCAAATTTTAGCAAATTTCTTACAAGTTCTTAGATCCAAATGCTTCTATGTATTAATAAAAATCAATATTAAGTTTTATTAATTATTTGACATAACGAGTAGAAGTGAAGTTACCTTGAAATACACGTACAGATGGCAGTCGAATAGATGTGGATGCACACACAAGGCATAGTGTCGTGAGAATATACAATATATGTTTTAATTTTTTTTAACTGAATGTATATTAATTAATTATAAAACAAATTTATCTGCCGGACTTATATTACATTTATAATTAAAAAACAATTAAACCCACGTCCATCTCTCTCTATATATACATGTGCGTGTGTGCGTGTGTGCGTGTGGATGTACATATGTAAGACATACATATAGGTACTTGAATGCTGTAAGTTATGAATTACAGCACCTGATATTTATACACTTTTGTCACACGTATACACACAGAAATTTTTTAATACATAAGACATGCTTAATAATTATTTATATGCTAAGAATCATACATATGTGTGAGTTAGTAAGTATAAGAAAATTCTTTGATATAAAACAGCTTCACACTCCACACAGTGAACACTTCAAGCAACTCCGCAAATTCTGCAACGTGGAACTCTTTGTACAGAGCCGCTTCAACATGTTCTTTCCACACTTCCGAGGTCGGAGACATACAAAGGATCAAAGATTTCATCTTGAACATCTTTGTTATAGCCACTGATATGGGAATTGGAGACTTTGTACCATATCTCAAGTGGATGGACACCAGCCGTTCAAAATCCGTAACGTTCTTAATGCTGGAGGTGCTACAAGGATTTCATTGACATCATGCTGTCCAAGGGCAAGACATACTCGGAGTGGGAAACGGAAAGCATCCTGGAATGGGGCTTAGCGCAACTCCTCAAAAACGGCCTGGTTGGCAAGGTGCAAGCAGAACTGGACAGTGTCATCGGGAAGAACAGGATCATGGAGAAGTTCGACATCCCAAAGCTAAAGTTCTTCGATACAGTCGTCAAGGAGATGCCCAAGGGCACCAGGGTTATGGTGAATGCACATGCCATTGGGAAGGATCCCAGTGCTTGAGAGTCTCCGGACATATTTAATTTCAGTAGGTTCCAGGACTTCCAAATGGATGTCCAAGGGCAGCTCTTTGAGCTGCTTCCGTTTAGTTCCAGCAGTCCTGGAATCCAAATGGAGTTCCTTATGGTTCAGTTCACTCTTGGAAGCTTACTGCATACTTTCAACTGGGATGGGAGTAATCCAAGGGCTTAACATGACGGCCAAGTTCGGTGCCACACTCCCAGTAGGCTCCTCCTTGAAACTTATGAACGGCCATCCCCTTCTCCAGATTCTCTGATTCTTTCCTCAGTAGCCAGGCAAAACACGCCTTGAGTACTGCAAGAAACGTGACGGAGTTTGGTTCGCAGTCCATGCTGGTAAACAAGTCTAGAGCTTTCTCCGTTTTCCACGTCAGAATGAGGCAGTTACATGAAATAGCATTCCGACGATCATCCGGACAAAGACGTCCAATGCACGTTCCCACATTTTCTGTACATAATCACCAAGGAGGTTGCAACAATTACATCGGATCCAAACCCTCGCTCTCTGAGTTGTATATTTATTGGTAACGCCTTCTCCAGACAGTACTGTTTCCGGTATTGTTACATGAGACAACATCCCGCAATCAAATACATCCTGAGTACATTGCATGCTTCCACATTTACTGTACATATAGATTAGAGCAGAAGCTACATATTTGTCTGTGTGGTAGTTTAGCTGAAACTGCATCCTTATGTAGTTTTTTTCTCCTTGCAAGTCCCTTGTTTTGCTACATTGTTTTAATGCAGCAACGACTTCCTTCATTTTCCATTGTTTCCCCTTGCTTTTGTACTTTCTGAGAACCCAAATCTTACACCGAAGCTTTCCCTTCATGCTTGAAATTTGAAATTCGAATATGGAAAGTATATTTCACTTCAGTGTACATGTATATTGTTTCTTGTTGGCCTTCTTAGATTTTCTTTGTACATGTTGGAGAGCAAAAGTACATGGTTACATGCATTCAGAAGAGTCAAGAAGTAACGTGGTTCGGCTTGTTTCCTTGCAAAGCCATCGCACGAAGCACCTCCATGGCACGCTTCCCATGCCCAGATCCCGCATACGATGTGATCATTGAGTTCCAAGCTACCGCATCTAACACAAGCATTTGCTTAAAGAGTTAAAGATCCCCCTTGCTTCGGCAATCTGCATGACGTGCGGCAAATCCAGTAATCATTGATGCTCATGTGATGGAGTCCTTCACAGGTATCTGATTGAATAGTCCTGCATTTGTTCTGGCTGGGCATATCCAGATATCATCGTGTTGTTATGTTCCTGCATCTCCCCCTCGATTGCTTCCTGCAGATACCCACTTATGATGGAAGTCCATGCCACCCAGTTTTGCTCCTCCATTGTGTCGAACAGTTTCCTTGCTTCTTATAAAATCACCTTCTTGATAAAATGATTCCACCATTGTGCTCCATGATATCACGTTAAACTCTAGCATTGCATCGAAGAGGGACCTTGCTTCAGCAAATGCCCTTTAGGGGTAAATTCGGTAAGCATTGTATTCCAAGAGATAATAGACCGTGCAGGCATTATCAAGAACAGATCCCACGCATCAGTAATTAGCCCGATAATTAGCTCCAGGACACAACGTTCCGCACGGGCATGCTGTCGAAAGTTCCTGAAATTTCTGTAAATGCCCCGTTTCGGCATATGCTGCAAGCAAGGTGTATACAAACATTTCAGTGTTCTCAGGCATCTGGTGATAGACCCGTTTTTCTTGTTCAATTTCACCTTTTTGTGCGGGTATCCCAGCATGGAAGTGCACGCAACGGAGTTCTTCTCTGGCATTGTATCGAAAGTCTTCTTCGCATTGTACATTTGCCCATTTTCGGCATATCCCACAGATAAATGGTGCAGGGAAAAATTGGGTTGATATATAGCATCAAAGACGAGCTTTGCTACCGCATTTTCTGTGTATGTCTATGAAAAGGTTAATTATTAATAATAAATAATTAAGGTTTAAACCCTAAACCTTAAACACAAAGAAGGCCTTATAAGTAGGATCTTAAGAAAATTGTTGAAAAGAATAGAAGAGATTAATATTCAATTAGCAACAATAATGAACCAAAACATTATCATTATGTACACACACCTAAAACATGGAGAGTTAGTTGTTAAGTTTTATAACTTATTAAATTTTGAATTTGTGTTTTTTATAAGATTAAAAATAAGCTCCAACATCGCAATGAAGATGGGATTATTTATTACATGAAAGTGTTAGGCAAAATAAATATTGAAGACGTGATCATTGTGAAGCTACATCTTTTAAACTTATTAAATCAAAACTTATTCATTTGCTTCGGAATATTACATATGGTATAAACATTACATGTTTACATATTTTTTTAATTGGTAGGTCCAATCGAGGGTATAGCCACTTGTTAAGAAATGAACCATTAACTATTAATGTCAGGGGTACCAGTGGGTGTAACCATGGTAGAGAAGTTTTTCATATGAATATTGGTGTTCTTCTTGGTATTAATGTGGGGAGAGCAATTAACTCATTCAAGAAAATATTATTTTACCTTTGCCTATTATATTTTATAAGTTGAAGATTCTTTAAGTGACGAACGAAGGTACTGTTGTTAGCAGTAGTAGGGAGCATAAGAAACAAAGATGTTAACAAGAATATCACATTTAATATGTATTTTTTGTAATGTTTAAAATAACTATTATATATAAACTCTTTTTGCAATCCTTCAATGTACTCCTTATGGGCATATGTTGAAATAAGGGAGTTCCATGTTAGTTTCTGGCTCATTATCAAATTCAGATTAGCTTTATGTAAATGCAAATTCATAGTGAAATCGGTGTATCACCGTGTTTTTAAGAGACAGCATCCTTGCATGAGATTTTTTTGAACGTCTTCTTAATCTCTATTTATCATGTTTCTGGGCATATGCATTCCGAAAGAGACTATTCTTGCATCTTCACACTTTTGTAAATCCAAACTTAAAAAGTTTATATATAAAAGTTATATGTAAGTCTTATATACCATGATTATGAAATATAAATTAAACAGTTAATAAATATATAGTTAAATTAAATTGTTAGTAAAACATTTAACGGATGTGGTTTCACGAATGTGTATATATATATAATTGTGTGTGTGTGCGAGTTAGAGAAAGAATTGTATTATTAGACCTAGTAAAGAAATTAAAATAAAATTATTAAAAATATAAAAAAATAAAAAATAACTATGCAAAGCGATATAAAAAATCAAATTAATATAATAACTAATAATACATGCACATTTAAGTGTAGAGCATATGTATGTGTATATATAAATTAATATTCTTTATATATTTTGTAAATTCATATAAAAAACTAACTAAGCATTGTCAAAAGTATCCAGAATGTTGAAGGAAGTTTTTGACCGGGAATGCTTGACCTGACCAGGTGATGTCATCTGTGTACGTTGACTAGAATTCCTCCACGTGGCAAGTCTTTGGTTTCTTAGGACTCAAGCCACCTGTAATACAAGATCTCATTCGACACACATGGCATATGAACACCTGAGTAGCAAGAAGAGAGGGCACGGCACATGCCCCGCCGAGGCCAGGTGACAAAGGTATTTTGGCATCTCTGGTTCGCTCTATTTACTCTGTTCATGTTCTTTCGTATTTCAATAGTAAATCAGACTCCACGAGATAATTGAATTCAATGAGGATCAGCAATGTTGCGATTAATCGCTGGGCTTTCAAGGCTTTTGGAGTGCATGGTCAAGTTGGAAATATATGTAAATGTTAATCAAATACTTAAGTGTGTAAATGTTAATGAAGTACAGTGGTTAATTTTAAATAAATTTATATTTAAAAATATTTCATATATTAATTAAAGGTATATAACGTCTCAACAACGCAGACAAGTTGCAGATTAATGAGATACACAAGTTATAATTTAATACTTGCATTAGTTTCTGGTTTAGACTGGTACCATATACGGATTTATTTTACAGGACTCACGAGGTATGAGCCCGAGGAACATAAGGTGACAAGTTTATGCAATAGATATGAATGTAGAGAGACAATTAGAATGCACTTACAGGGGGCAGACATTGAGAGCGAAAACATAAAAGCTGGGACTACGTTGCACGAGAAGTTGCCCCAATGGTTGGAGACTGTACTTGGCAAACTTGCTTTGCACGCCCTCCATAACGGGTGTTAAGACAGTTGGTGAGGTTGTAAACTTGGTTTTCCCGTTTGTCAAGTCCGGGACGAAGAGGTGCAAAGGCATTATTCCCAAGAGGGTTCTCACGTGGTTACTATGTGAGGATGTTGAGAGTGAGGATGGAATGCCTGATCCAACCCTGCAGTACAGGCCAGAGAACGACGACCTTCATCTCCTATGCAAGACCAGCTTGTTGACCGAGGTGAACTCTACGTAGGCTGGCCTGTGGATCACAAACTACCGTCCCAGGAGTTTGCTACAGGGGACTGGTTAGTCTTGGATGAGGATGTATGGTATATATATGACCGGGCAGAGAATGAGGGTGCTCGATTCCAGGCAGGAGATGACGGCCTACTGTCTCCGCATAGGGTAAAGATAGAGGCCTTGCCAGATTTGGAACATGCTAGATTGGCGCGAGTGGTAGACATGGAGAGGAAGCGGTTAATAGTGGATCCGAGGATTAGGCACGGTGAGTGGCGGATACTGTACTGGTTTCGCAAAGCAGCAGTGGAGGATCTCACCTTTGATCCAAAAGCTTGGAAGTGGAACGCCAGCGATCAGGAGGGAGACTTTTTCAGCTATGCGCCGCGGGACGGAGGCCGGGATCCAAGCTTGCAGACCACTTACATGCAGCAGGACTGCCGCGTGGCCTAAGCAAAGATTTTGGCAGGGAATTGTGGGCAGGAGCTTGGCCGTCATCCATTAAATCTTTTATGTGGTTGATGTTACAGGATAGTCTGGCAGTCCGTGGCAACGTGAAGGGGCTACCATTCCAGGGGTGTGAAGCGTGTGGAACGCTGGAGACGGAGCGCCATTGCTTCTGGGAATGCGTATGTGCGAGGGAGGTGGTGTGGCACACGTGATGCGTCTGGTAAAACAGCTCAGCAGAGAGGACGCATTGATAAGCTGGGAAGTAACGTGTCTGGGGGGGCATGCAGTCCATACACCTAAATCAGTTGGAGTGTGGATAGTGAAAGCAGAAGGAGATGAGCGACCGAGCTATAATCCCGGATTAACTATGCATATTTGTGGAGGAGCCGCCAGGCATGTCAGCAAACCATGGTACTTTGTGCGAGGCTGTGCATTGTGGGAGTATGGAGGTCAAGGAACGCAAGGGTATTCAAAGGGCGGCGATGGTCAACTCAGTGGACAGTCACTTTCTTCTGGACAATGCTGGTTGCAGCAGTGTCATCACATCATGAACTAGCCTGGGAGAGAGGAGACTTAAACGAGCGAGATCTTGTGGAACGGCTATGGTTACCATGTTTTGGGAGTGAAGCGGCAAAACCAGATCAGGTGGAGATGGAGCCCTCGGTGGCTGCTGGTGGCGTAAAGAGGTGAGCTGTAGTTAGTCCTAGAACCCACTCGGCTAGGCAGAAATGCTAACAGTTAGGAATATTCATCTTAAGTCTAGGGTCAGACAGGTAGTTAATCTAGAGGTAGTGATCCTGTGCGACCTGGTTCTACGAGGATGGCTGGGGCTCTAAAAGACATGGACGAGCTCAATGGACGGGGAGGAGACTCTGCTTCCCAGGGAAGCACTAGGGGAGAGCGGTTTAGTCCATTAGACGCTTATCTCACATTAAGTGCATGGATGGGTCCCAGTGGACGGGGAGGCAACTCCCTTTCAACTCTCCTGTTCCCCAAGGGAGCCTAAAGGGAGAGCAGTTAAGTCTGCTTGGCACTAGTCTCGGTGTTAAGGAGTAACCCTGGTTGTCCAAGTAGGATTGTATGGCAGAGTCTATGGATCCTCCTTTAGGATGGTTTTTTCCTGTGTGAACCTGACTGAGAAGAGTAGGACTAGCTTGAGGCTGGAATGCCCATGTGGAGTTGAGGGTTTAGAACAAAGCTACAGGGCTCCTTAGTGCACTCCAGAGTTGTTCGCAGTGGCTGGATAACATGATGACATGGCGGATGACGTGGAGGATGAGGCAGAGGAAGCTGTGGCGGATGACATGGAGGATGACGTGGCAGATGATGTGGAGGATGATGTGGTGGGTGACGTGGCAGATGACGTGGAGAATGACATGGCAGATGACGTGGAGAATGACATGGCAGATGACGTGGAGGATAACGTGGCAGATGACGTGGAGGATGACGTGGCAGATGACGTGGATAATGACGTGGCAGATGGCATGGAGGATGACGTGTCTGGTGACGTGGCGGCCGACGGGGAGGATGACGTGGCACTTTGTATATACAATTTTTGCTAAAGTAGTAGAGATAGGTAGGTGGCTCACAAACTACCGTCCTATGGAGATGCAGTTTTCACGTACGGGGAGGGCTTGGTAATGCTAGTGGGGACTACTTTCTCCTTGCTCACGCAACAAAGGATGGGGCGCATACCATTCTCCAATGGGACATGGGAATGTGTGCTTACGATTGTTCTGCGAGCCAGAGACTAGAAGAGCTATCCAGGATGCCGGGTACGGGCATGTAATACCACCGGATTTCACGGGTGTTGACGGCAGTCAGTCTTGCCCTGTGTGTTTACGACTAAGCTCTCCCCCTCATACACACTTGTGTGTGACGTTTCCTGTGATGAATTTTACTATTTCCTCATTGTAGCTTTTAAATAATATATCTATATTGTAATTTTTGCAGTTTATATAGCAGCGGGCCAGCAGCAGATAGTGTGTGTGTGTGTAGCTCGAGGCACAGAGAGTCCGATGTATGAGCAGAAGCACACATATATACTGTTTATTTTCATATGAAACTCGATGCATATATAACATTTATATGTATGCTGACTATGGACATGCACACGTCACTCTTAAGTATTTTCACTGCATATGTTGTGTTTACATTCATGTCACTGCAGTTTAAATGTTAAGGAAATATGAATAATAAATCATTAATACTGATTTTAATCATGAAAATTGTTTTTATCTGTAGACATTTTATATACATATACATTGTCCCCATATACATATATATGTATGCATATAAGCAGGAGAAATAGATTTGGCTGTCTGGCTGAAACACTTACATATAACACAAAATCATGTATATTCTATAAATCTTTAAGGATATTTAAATGTTTTTATCATTAAAAATTTTAAAACTAATTCTAAATGATATATTCTTGGTAAATTCAGATGAGTGTACTGAAATGTCTGTAAACACCCTGGTTGCAGCATATGCCCGAACGGGGCATTTATAGAAAGCTCAGGAACTTTTCGACAGCATGCCCATGCGGAACGTTTGTCCTGGAGCATTCTTCTAGATGTGTATGTTTAAGGAGGGCTAATTACTGATGCGTGGGATCTGTTCTTGAGAATTCCTGCCCGGTCTATTATCTCTTGGAATCCAATGCTTCTAGCATTTGGTTAACGGTGGTCAAATTGCATGGACAAGCAACGGGATGAAGTGCCGAGCAAAGAACGTACCACAGGTAGATGAACTTATCAGGCGGTGGCATATCAAACATAGATCCGATTGTCCAGATCAACTATCTAAGGTGCTAAAGACACCATGAGTAAGAGGATTAGCAAAACCGGGCT
>PUQB01000878.1:58872-81089 GCA_003024785.1 Selaginella tamariscina | reverse complement strand
CAAATGTACGATAATCTTTTCAAACATTTAAACTTGTGAAGGATTGGACTAGGGGTTTAAAAAATCAAATATAATAACAACTTTTAACATTAAAAAGAATTAAAATCAGCTCCCACACTTTAATCAAGACTGATTTTAGTTATTAAAATCATTTCATGGGCACCATCCAATTTTTAAGTTTCTAGGTGTTAATAAAATCATTCATTGAAGACATAAACTTCTACATTTCTATTACAACTTATGCTAAGGATTTTAATTTTTTAAGGGAGTGTAGAACCTTGCGAACATAATTCCTTTGAAAAACAAAAAAAAGAATTTTGATATTTAAAGTTTTAAATCACATTGATAAAGAGCTTCTGAAACATTTTTCAGAGTAAATAACAATTAAAAATTAATTTATAAATCATTTTCTTGACTTAAGGAGGTTAATACACAAAATTTGAATGACAATTTTAAGTTGATGGCTAGAGGGATTATATGCTAAGGGAGATAACTCTCCATCATTTTCATTCTCAATTTGAGACTTAAGAAACATTTGCATATATATAGTAGTAAAGTTTTTATTTGATTTTAACTCTCTTTTGTTATTTTTGTAATGTTGTGAAGTGCATTAATGATTTTCACTTAGCTTTATGGATTAAAACGATTCAATAGAAATTTTTTCAATTGTTGCTCAAGTATTTTCAAGCTTTAAAAATAAACAATTTTAAGATATAACGCATTTACCAGCTTTTAAATGAAGATGAATATGAGGAAGTAATAGGTCATCTAAATTTTTATGTGCCAAAATGAGAAGGTTAGTGAGTTTTAACTTTAATAATTTTTTTAATTTCTTAACTTAATAGGTTTGTAATTATGTAATTCTTTGGTGATGGGGTGGTGGTGAGTAAACCAAGATCATAATATTTATAATTTCTCCACGCATTCAAATAAGAGATACAATTTATTGAGTACTATTTCATTACAATAACTATAATCTACAAGTTAATATAAGAAATTGATGTGATTGAATGGATTGAAACGCAATGAGTGAGTTTGTTTTAAAGACATGTGGGGCTATTTGATAGGCATTTTAACATCTCATCTAGTTTCTAAAAAACTATTAAAGAAGTACAACATGTTGCAACTTTAAATACGTGTGTAGACTTCTAAATATTACTGAAGTAATAGATTGCACAAAGATAAAATTATCAAACCATTATGAAAACATGGTATGAACTACTTTGATCAAAAACGTACTTCATTGTAATCCAAGCCTTTCAATGGTTATAGATATTTCACATTAACATTCGTTGGAGCCCCACGTATAATTTCAAACAAATTTTAAACATTAAATAGGTTTAATTCATAATACTAAAGTACTACAAAGGTCCCCCTAAGTTATAGCCCCATCGCAATGAAAAATCAAACTTAAAAGGAGGAGGGTTTGGGTGTTGTTGAGTTAGGGTTAAGGTTTATATAGTAGCTCTCTTTTGCGCCTCTGCCTGTGCGCGCATCTATTGTGCTTGTTTTTGCCGTGTGCGCATCTACTGTGCTTGTTTTTGTCAGTGCCTACTGATGTTCTCATATCCGGGCCCATCTACTAGAGAACCCCAATCAACTTACATTCTTCGAAAATGAGAAGAAAAATGTAATAGTCATGTGTAATTACATGTGCACAATACTATTATTAGTGTAGTGGGTTTTAGAATAATATCTAATTAGTTTCAATCTCGACCACTTACTCCTATATATAAGTCAACTTTCTTGAACTAATGGATATACACATTTCTATATTTTGAGCTCTCACAACACCTAATTAAGAACAAAAAAACTATAAATTTATGAATTATAGATTAAAAGTTGTGATGATAAGGATACTACTACCTCAGTCAAGTTGAATTGTCCATGTCAATATCAACATATATGAAGGTTCAGTCACTGTTCATTGTGTATAAATTGCAGTGGAGACTAGCCATCTCACTTACAGCAAAATGGCCACCGGTGTCATTGCAAAATGCCTAGCTCTTATAACAATATGCATGCTGTTCTGGTCTTCGCGTCCCATTGTCTGTTGAGGATGGTGTGAAGGCTAGAATGCTGGGTGGGGTGGCGGTGTGGTGGGGAGGTAAAGATGGCGGGGCGGCGGTAAGTGATCTCCATTGCACGTGGATTTTGAACTAAATAATTTCAAAATAAGCTCTGTCCATATGAAGAGCAGTATGTATTGGCTAATACGGAGCTTATGTGTTTGTTATACATTTACTCTTTTTTTTTTGTACCTGTGCAATTCTTCTACACTCTAGTTCTTCTTCAATTAACATCCTAACGAGTTTAAGTAGTAATAAAACGAGTTCAAAGTTCACATCTATTTAGCTCAAAGTGATTTAAGTATTTTAAAGTTAAACAAAAAGAAATGCACATTTAAAAACCATACCATTTAGATAAAGCCTCTTATATGCTAAAAGTCTCAACACAAAAAATATTTGTAAACATAATCGTTAGAATACACATGTTAGAACTAAGAACTTTATTTATATTTAAGAACTTTACACTATCCCATTGGGTTTTGTGTATACGAGGTTTAAACGTTGCGAGTAGCATCAAATAAAGTTAGCAATCGTATTTAAAACATATTGAAGCTGAGTAAGTTCATAAGTCATGGGAGGATAATGAAACCATTTTCGCTAAATATCCTCAAGAGAGTTTGAAATCCAAAACAATATTTATTTCATCTCTTTATTAAAAAAAAATAGTAATTAAACATGATGCAAGTTAGATTGGAAAAAGCATGGTAAGACTTCAATAAAGAGGGAATGTAAATTAATTGAAAGAAAAGAACGATACATGACATTAAAATGTTGTTTCAATATAACGAAAAGAATTGGAATGCTAAACCACCTCATTGCCAGTTCTAAGCCTTTTAGATCTGCCTGTGCCGCCAGCACAACTTGGCTTGTGTATTACATTATCTATGACATTCATTAGCAAAACCATATGATATAGCTGGTCAAGCTCTTTAACATTAAACCCATGACCATAGTTGTCTGGTGAATAAGTGATACTTACAATGGAAGCTATATAATCACACATACAAGGCAACTACCATTCAAGTCAGGGTTCTAGATAGAAGGTGTAGTTGATTAATTTATTGTTAGTCCAGTCAAGTGTGGGTCCTAGTGAAGTTTATAACTTATTCTGTGCAGCGAGATATCAAGATCACAGATCTTTAGTATAGATAACACTTATCTCTTCGCAGTGTTCTTCCTGGACGTTAAAAGAGCCGTGAAAAATTAATATACGTACCCCGGCTAGTTCATTCAGTCAGTCAAAGTCCATAACTTCATCTCTTTGGAATGGTTGGTTGGTTTATTGCATATAAATTGCAGTGGTTGGCTACAATACCCATCTCACTTACAGCAAACATGGCCATTAGAATCCTTGCAAAATGCTTAGTCTTATAGCAATATTCATGTTGATATCTTGGTGCTCATATCCCATTGTCTGTTGAATGGGGTTAAAGCTAGAATGCTGGGTGGTGGTGGCGGTGGTGGCGGCGATAAGTGATATCTGCCACAATGCACATATGAATATGTTGACCGAAATAATTTCAAAATAAACTGTGCTCTGTCCATCTGAAGAGTAGTGAATATTTATGTATTGGCCATTACATTGAAAATGCAATGAACATTCTATTTGTTTGGAACTCTTATTTATAAAAAAACTGAACTCATAAAAATTACTATTTGGAATGGTTGTCTGGTTTACTGCAACTACCATAACTATATCCTATACATTTCTCTAATGAGTATAAGACACTCTGTCCATTACGGTGCTCAGCTTATTTGAAATACGACGAGTCTTACAATGATAGAAGGAGCAAACAAAGGCAGCAAGTTTATAATGCTGTATATGGAGCATCTTGTATTATTACTATTTCATTCATACTTCCTTATATCACATTTGAACTTTCACAGTATATAAAGATTTTATATATAATGTGAAAATGTCTATATATATCATAATAAAATGTGCAACTGATTATATACAGAAGCAATATTTAATCTTTTTTCTGCTTCAAGCTTGCCGTGCTTGGTCTTAGATACATAATCCAACTAATATATATATATAAGGAATAAATGATGGATTTTAAGTTTTACAATGTAAGCTTAACATTTTTTATATTTTGCTATTTAACATTAATTTATTTATCACCACCACCACCCCCTCCTCCTCTTTTACCACCTCCCAGCCTCTCTCTTACATGGACTTGTATGATTGACATACGTAGAGAATGGAGAAAGCTCATCAGTTATGAAGTCAATTGGTAGCATGGACTACAACGTCAAGGTGAGCCATCCCCGTCAAACACGTTCCCTTAGTACATTGTGATCGCGACGAAACACACATTGTTGTTTCTGACAACTTATGTCCTAGCATTCACTAATTATAAAGGATTTATGTAAGTAACTAATACTAACAACAATGAAATATTTTATTGTCTATTTCTATGAACAACAAAACCAAAACATACCATATACACGTATATATTACAGCAAAAACCCTAATTGAATCTTTCCTAGTCAAAGTTGCGTGTGTCCACTACTACGTATGTTATGTGTCATAACAGCACATAAATTGTGTGTATGTATAACTTTGTGCTTAGGGTAAACTGTCATAAACAGTATTAACTTAGACAGATTATATCGATATATCTCTCTAGCTCTTGAACTTTACAATGATTATTATATCAATCTGATGTTTATGGTTCAACAAATAAATAAATTATTGTGTGTGTGCAGCGGTAAATTGACGTTAAGAAACATTGGCACAACCATGGGGATCTATTTTACAAGTAGTGAGTGTTACTAGTGTAATAAGGTGTGGTAGAAAGGTGGTTTATTAACAAGCATTATACATTTCACCATCTCAATATACATCAATGAAATCTCCATTGCAACGCACAGCTTTACACATAAGTAATAACACAGTTTTTGTGTGTGTGAGAAAGAGAACGTGCTCACCATTGCACTTGTAGCCACTTGGAATGAATGCGGAATACTCGCCATCTCTGGGGATCTTCAAAGCTGCTTTAATACCGATGCCTAAAAACTGGGATTTGGCTACATTCAGTGTTTTGCACGATTGGGAATGGCGATTGCAGCAGCAATCCCGGAGAAGCACGGAATTGCCCAATTGCTACACTTCTAAACTTAAAGGTGTCACAAGCTCCATGGGCTCCATAAGAAACTGCAAGAAGAACAAGCAGATTTTTCTCCCTGGATAAACACCTCCTCCATCCCTTGGTTCTTAGTTAAGCTCCTGAATAGCAATCGTCCTCCGGCCTTAACCATGTGCAATCAAGTTCTGCATAATGCATGCACTGGTCAATAAGAAGAGCTTGCCTGCACAACCAAACGAGCTGCTGTCATATTGATATCTGTGCACACTTGTGTGCGTGTGTATTGTGAACGTGCGCACACGCGTGTACGTGCGCTTTCTTCTAGCCTAGGTGCACATCACTTTGAAGTTTGATGTGCAGTAGAGGGATCCAGCTACTTACTCCATTGAGCACGAAATACACTGTAACATACCTGTGAGCCTGTGACTGGACTTTGTAACGTGGAGCAGCACACTTTAGTTTAGACTCCACCTCACGCAGTCCGTGCATATACTGCTCCCCTTGTCACTCGATTACCCGTCTTCCTGTTCTTGAATATTTTTTCCAAAGATTTAAGCACTATCTTAATGAATTAAAACCTGTGTGTGTGTGTTTTGGGGAGGGGGAATTTGCTATAAAACTCACAATAGAGTACACACATGAGATAGAGAGGGATCTGTACACCAACTTTATAAACTAATTGAGCAAATGTGTAAGTTGAACTGATAACCACAACTTGTACATATAGTGCTACAGTTCACAAAATGAAATCCACATTAAAGATCACAAAGCATTCTCACAATATAACACAGTTTCTCAATACTTAAAGAGCAAGAGCTCTAGAAAATCTATTGTTTACTGGCATCTTTATTGGAGCATCTAGTGAATGATCATGAATAATTATCTGTTACCATGTGCCCCTCAATATTTTCTCTTAATTTTTTCCAAACTCAATTCACTTATGTGCAGCGTTCAACCGCTTGTGTGTAGGCACACAAGTGTGTGAAACTTAAGTTTTGGATTCGTTGATCTGTGCGTTAAAGTTATATCCAAATTGAAATTTACCATGTATTTTGTATTAATAATATTCATACATATAAGTTGAATATGATATGATCATAATTGATTATATGCTTCATATGTTGGGCTTGGAAATCACTTTCCGCCCTGCATTTAACATCACAGTCATTAAGCTTACATTTGACTGCAGTTGTGTGTGGTGTGTGTGTGTGTGTGAGAGAGAGAGAGAGAGAGAGAGAGAGAGAGAGAGAGTGAGTGGATTTTTGAAGAAATCGATATATGATTGGCTTTCACTTCTTCCTCCATTTCACTTTCATAAATAATTTGTGGCTTATGTGCATGTAACATGTGTGTGTTGATGAATGGCATACAAGAAGGAGATATGTGTGGTGCGTCTACGTGCCTGTGCCTATAGTATATATAGAAGAGACATACAGACACAGACACACACAAAGATAAAATAATGAAATACCTGAGGAGATTTTTGTAGACAGAAACTGTATAACATCTTCAATAGTGGGGTAGATTGTGATCCTCCCAGAAGCATATGGCACTGTTGCATAAGTAGCAGCAGTAGCTAATTCAGATGCAGCCGGTGCCAGATCAGGGCCGCCCATGTCATCATCGTCATCACCATACTTCCAGATGCATGGAATGCCATCTACGTCCATCACTGTGTTCCCAGATGCACAGAAAATGTTTGCTGGCCATTATTTACTGAAGAAGCATCGGTTTCCCGCTTTTTTATAATGTTTTCAAATTATTGTTTTAGCTGAATAAATCGTAGATGACAGCGTGGCAAGCATTTGCACGTGAAACCTTGGTGCTGGCGCGTTGCCGGCACGTGGATTCAAGGTGGTTGACCTGGTCGTCCAGTTTGTCACGTGGCAAATGTAGGTTGCAGCTAGAGTTAGTGGAGTTCATGCAGCTCTAGTAGTTTTGAGTCTTCTCTTCCGCCATTTGTAGAGAAAGAGTTAGAAATGTCAATAGATGGACCACCATTGACCCGTATCTGTCATTGCACTCTCGATGCATCCATGGTATATTGGTCTTTTATGATTATATAAATGTTTTCCAATTTTCTAATTATGTATTTAGAGACCTTTGGGATAATAAAATCTGTATACTTATGTGTGCAATTGCGAATATGTGCTGGTGAATACAATGCGCACATGTGTGTAATGCATGTGCGTGCGCGTGAAATAAAGTCAGTATATTCTTGCATGTCGACACGTGGTTTTGTCATGTTAATTTAGGTGCAACTCCATCTTTAACAGAGAGTTGCAAGTAGTATGAAATGTCAAAAGGTGGACCACCATATACCCGTAGTATGTCTTTGAGTGACTCATGATGAAATCTCTGAAGACGATTTTAAATAACTATATAAATGTTATAATCGGATCATACATGAATATAACTTGTGTGTGTGTGTGTGTGTGGTGACAGAGAGAGAGAGAGAGAGAGAGAGAGAGAGAGAGAGAGAGGAGAGAGAGAGAGAGAGAGAGAGAGATAATGTTTCTGTCATGGCATGTCACCCGTGTGTACGTGTGTGTAAGTGTCATCTGCGTGTGTCTATTGGTTGGTTGTGGAGTACTCGCTATGACGCACATATATACTTACACCAGTAGTCGCGTTATAGATTGTCATATACAGTCTTCTCGTTTCTTCTGTTGTTTATTCGACTTTCCAGGCTGTTTGGAAAAGACTACACCTCCTGGAATATTAGCAAAAAATATTCAACAATAACCATTACACACACACACACACACACACATGTTGCACTGGAATGAGACATATAAAAACAAACATAGATATTTATTATAAATTAGTATAATTATCATTAAACTTTTTTTTTAATTATATATAACACCATTCGTAACTAGAAAGCACTGCCAAAAGTGTTCGTGGACCTAAACATTCAAAAATATACAAAATCTAAAAAGAAATGCTTTTTATTACATGAGATCGATGAGATCTTCCTACACACAAAGCTTTACATATATTATAAAACTCCTCTCCTCGTTAACCGTCTTTATTCCACCAGTTGAAGAACTTGCTTTAGATAGGATAGCCTGCAGAAACGAAGTAACAAAAACTAAGTTCGATCGAACGGACAACACACACACACGCGCTCACGCTCACCGTTGCACTTGTAACCACTTGGAATGTAGCTGCCATAATTGCAGTCTCTAGGAATCTTAGAAGCTGCTCCAATGTTGATAGTTGAAAACTGGGACTTGGCCGTGTTAAGTGTGCTGCATAAACAGTTTGGATCGCTTGCATAGGGCCGGATAGCTGTACAACAGGAATCCCCGGCGAAGCACGCGACTGCCCGGTCGCGGCACCTAGACAAGAGCTCAAGCTTGTCCACTTAGAGGTATCACAAGCCGCCTGTGCCTCCTGGCTAAATGTAAGAAGAACAAAGCAAGAACAGCCATGGTAGACACTACAATCTTGAGAAGAGCCATTTAGAGCAAATAAGAGATCTTGTAATGTTCTGGGGTGTGTGGAAATGGGATAGACAGGGGCTGTATATATAGTCAAGGAGGTTTTACCATGGTTAACCTTGGCTATGGTTGAGGGGTTACCTTCCGTTAACCAACCGAATAAACTTTGGAAGAGTGCTTTCTAGAAACATTTTGCATTCATTGCGAGTCGCCCGCCTTCTACCTAGTTTTCCGGTTTTTATTGCTTGTTATAGCGACGGATGTGGGTAATGCATGCATTATATCGCACCAAGGTAACGCCTAGTTTGATATTGTTTTGTTACGTAACTCATGATGTATATTTTAATAACATGTTCTACATGAAATAGTTAAACACTCTCTCTCTCTCTCTATGTGTTAAATGTTAGATTATGTTCTTATATAGTGTATATAAATAAATTCTTATTAATTTATTTAAACTAAATATGTGTCAGGTCAAAGTTTGGTTAAGTAGCTTATATAAAATAACTCATATAAGTCTACCTAGCTCTGCGGTTTTATTGCTTGATGATGATGATCTACGATAGATACTCTAAGAGAAAATTCCCTGAAAAGCCCTCAAATTTGGTATATTTTCACAAATGACCCTGTTCTTTTCAACTAAGTTTCAGCTCTAATATATGCAAACATATACATATATTTCATGATTAAATTCTTGTTCTATAATCATCATGAGGGTCATTTGTATAAATGCGAGGGAATTTTGCCCTTTATTTAACTAGCATGCTGCATGATTGTCAAAATATCTTTTTTCAATCTCTTTTGCAGTTTAGATATTAAACATTTTAGTTCTTTTGTAGTACTGATTGCATGAGCACTTAATATGATATTTTACACATTACAAATATATAAATCAAATACTGTTCTTAGAACCAGTCATATGCAAACTGCATATGAGAGAGACTTCCCACTTACCTCGCAAATATGTTCGGTGGAGGGGTCACCATTAGCATTTGATAATAAAGATGAATAGTTAGCTGATATCGTCGTACGCTTTACTACAGAAAAAAAAACTTCGTATGATTAAGATTTGATGCTACAAACTTCACAGCGATGAAAATGACGAAGAACCACTGTGGTCCATTTTGTGGACATTAATAACTGTGCACATACGTATAGTATCGTTACAAGTGACCAATGGACGTGTCAACGTTCTTGTTCTGTTATACGCGTGTCCGTGTGTATTTGTTGCGGTTTGTTTTGCCTGGTGTGTAAGAATTGACATGAACCGTGTGTGTATGTAAGAAAATTACACACCACTAAGTATTTTATACTGAATTTGTAAGTAGATGTACTCTTTAAAGTCTTACATAAAGCAACAAAGCTGTAGCGTTATTATGGCAACCTTTGTGTGTGTGTATAGTAATAAGAGGTAAATTACTATGGTTATCACCTCTTTACTATTTCAAATTGAACAACAATTGCTATTTAACTTCTGTAATGTATATAAATTATACATAAGTAGAACTTACTATACACATACACTCATCTATGTGTATTTGTGAGTTAAGATGAAATATCTTAAGAAATACACCTAGTTAAATTGCATTAAACCTTCATTAATAAATTATACTATAAACAGGAACTGTGCAAGAACAGAGAGACACACAAGAATCGAATGTTGCAAAGTTCCGGAAAGAAACACTGCATGAAATGCAAGTGAATTGGTACCCTTGCAAGTACAGAGCATGATATATATATATATGTTGTGTGTGTGTGTGTGTGTGTGTTAAAATAAATATATATGTAGCGTTTGTCGTGCTCGTCGAGTCCTTGGACTGTTCACGAGATATTGTGTTGTTTATGTGACCGACAAAACAGGGAAGTTGCCATGTGGTGGTTCCTAAACAACAAAAGTTTTGGAAAAAAATTAAGCTAACATTAAAAATATTAAGTAAATAAGGGTAATATTTGTTACCGAAAAGGTTAAAGCATGTTAAAGAATCATTCATGTACAAGGCCATCTGGAAAAGATGAGTACGATTCATGTAGGAAACCTTTTCATGATTGCATATACAAAATGGAACTCGGAATCAAACATATAGCTTTATAACATTCTCTGTTATTATTAAAATTTATATAGGAACTTAAAAACTAGCATTAGCCAGCTTCCAGACACCCTCTTTTTTCTTTCAAAAACTTGTTCTTGTTTTTTTTTTACCCCTTGTTTTCTTCTTGACAATATAATTACACAAATTAGAAAGGCCATAGTACCTCTCCTCAAGCAGCAGCACTGACTTTAGTTGCTGGAGTGGTAGCACTCACTTTGGATCTCTGGTGTCGTCCCTGCTGCGTACCTTGCTTAAGTGCTGCCGAAGAACATTTCTCCCTTCGTTCATTCGCTCATCATTCAAAATTTGTTGGTGTCGACATTCTGCACTGCAAAATGCCTTGTCACCTCTGCAAACAAACTCATCTTAATACTAATACAATCTTCTCTCTCTCTCTCTCTCTCCGGTTACCTGTACATAGATATCTCTGCCATGAGAAATATCACGCTTGCATAAGTGACATGACTCGAGAAAACCCAGTGTCGTGAAGGACGGTCGGAGTATGCATCGATCGTACTTGAAATTCGACTGGAAGTTAGTAGCCTCTTCCGCCTCGAGAACAGCCTTGTGCTTCTGTTTCCGGCTATGGGGCTGGCAATTGGCAGCGACCACACATGACCGGGTTACAGAGCCACCGTACCAGGATTAGTATTGTTCAATGCAGCTAGGATCCCAAGACCCGAGGAGGGACTGGTGGGAGGCATCATCTCCCTGTTTGTGGAATCGGATAGGAGAGTGAGTCCTGACAACGGCTTCGGTTTCGAGGCGGGAGACGAAGGCGAGGAGCTACATGAAACCGGCTCCTCCACGGAGACTTGCATGCTGGTGCTACTGTTCTCTGAGAAGGCCTTTACTGCAAAACCAATCACCTGGTGAGGAACATGGTGCTCGCTGTCCGATCCAGCTCCCAATGAAGCTACACTCACGGTTCTCCTCATCATCAGCCTCGGTCTCTTTCCCGGCAGTCATGCTCCCAAGAACTAGAATTGCAACTACATAGAACAAGGAAGCATTCTTGTTTGTTTTATTTCTTTTGATCGACACAGGGATTCCTCAGTGAATCTCACTCAAACCCTTAAAAGAAAAAGGCAAGGGGGCCAAAAAGAATATCATAATTAATAGATACATAGGTAAAGCAAAACATACCAAATGAATGGAGGAGACACCCTTAATCGGATTTGATAACTTGTCTGGCGTCCGCAAGGCCACAGACTTGCATTATTGGAGGGTAGCTTTATTTTTTTGTGTTTCTTTTTTTAAATATATTTTTTATTTTTTGCATAGCCAGGCAGATGTCACTGTCTTTGGAATGACATGGGCATTTGTTTATTATTATTTAGAGAGAGGAAACAGAAATCGCTGATTTAACCTGTGGTGAAAACCCACATTTTTACCCTGTGGACCGTCCATGCATGTTGCACCAAACCGTCTCGTGACACGTTTCTACTGGGGGCCTTTGAAAGAATCTTTTGATTTGAAGAATCTTCAAAAGTATCGAATCAAAATATTTTGTTATGAATTAAATACATGTTTGAAAAATTTCTGTGTTACTCAATCATGGTATAACCCAGAGACCAGACTAAAGTATTCAATTCCTCGTGGTTTGGTAGTTTTGTTCCATTGGAGTTATACAAACACTGCATACACATACACCTCTCCGTACACAATGTGTAGTGTAGTGTACACTATACAACGAAATCAACATAATTATGTACCTGGATTGATATTTTAACAATGGACAATGTAGATTTGTTGTTATGATGCGTTCAACAGTGACGATGTAGATAGTGTTAGCAGATGATAATCTAAAGTCCGCAGATTAACAAGCACAGCCGTTCCAGTCTCACAAAAGCGTGGTATTGCGACAAGCCTCACGACTTTTCCTTCTGGTCCTGCAGAATATGTATATGTAAATATATTAGTGTTATTATATAACGTTCATTTACCTTTGAGAAGACGAGACATAAACTTCTTCTGATTCCCGCAGAAGTAAACATGCGGACATTTCTCCAAGATAAAAGGATCTTTATCCGTGAATGGGTAACATCCTGCATGCACAACAAAACATGTCATACATATGTATAAAAAATACGTGCATGTGTGTACATACCAAGAGTGTCAGGAGCAGTGGAGCACGTGTCTCCAATTTAAACTTCTTTCCATGAATTCGAGTACGTCTTTAGCTTCAGAATACTTATCCATGTCATCGATGTTTTGTCCAGAAGTTCCTAAAAACCTAATAAGCATCACATTTAGTAATACATGTGCGTGTATAATACATACGTGTGTATATATTTAATATGTAACTTACTCAACACCATCGAGATTGAACTGATGGGGATTGGTAGCAGATAAAAACGTGGAGTAGAGAGAAAGCTCCAGGAAAAAGACACCTATGCAAAGGCTGGAAGAATATACTCTTAGCTATGGGAATATGTCAAATCAAGCAAGAGTTTCATTTTACCTGCTGCGGCAATGAGAAATTGGCAGGGTCATTTGCTCCAGGCATAATATCCACTGGCATTGCTGCTGCTACCTGCAAACCATTGAATGTTGATTATATATTAATTTGATACATACAAAAACAGCATATAATATATACACTGAATAAGTATATTAGTAGGCACCTGTGTTAAAATCAAGTCGAGCTCCTTTACTGGCTCTATAAGCCTCTGTTGTTCCTTGGTAGAAACGGCCTGAAAGAAAAAAAAGAGAGTAATAAATTAACATCATATACATATACATACATATATATTTTTATATGTCCGTGTGTACACACAGGAAAATATACGTACGTATGTATATTAAAGTCAATTCCTGTTGATATATAATGAATCAATATATTATCTTCACAATTAGATGTTCCACTGTATAAATTTTAATGACATAAACAGATCTTGTTGTTTAATGTTTCATTGACTCACCTGTCCAGCGAGTAAGCTGTATTGCAACTCAAAAGAATTACCAGCTAGAACAAGACGGACTATTTGAGCGCTCATGTTTTGCTCCTGTAAGTTAGTAAATAAAATAATAATACATAACAACAAATTATAAAGCACCTAGTTCAATAAACACTAGCATAGACCACAGAATTAAGCTTATATTGCAGTCTTATAGAAATTAGTTATTATATTATATGATGAACTGTACCTGCTCTTTGACCGAGATGTCCAGTTAGATGATCGACTAAAAGCTGTAGTTGTAAAGGGTCACATGGGCCACTGCCAATTCTTAAGCCAGAAACAAAGGCAACATATTTATCTTCTGGTGGAATATCAATCACGTGTTAGATGCGAATATATGTATTTATTTATATGACATACTTTGGATCTAGTATTATGCTATAATATTTAAGTACTATACATACACACCCTTGTCTGCAATAAGAGGTAATGGCGACTGAGGTGGTAAACCAGGCTCTATTATTTCCTGAACAATGAACTCCCCGTCTCCTCCTGGCGCACCAGAAAGAGCGATTACAATGCCTGTAAGAAAATATTAAACATATTTTCTGAAGCTATGCGGTGCTGCTGCTGCTCTCTCTCTCTCTCTAACACACACACACACAAAGTTTTACCTGTCACATAAGACGAGGGAGATCGAACCAGTAAGTTTTACACGACCACTCTCATCTTCAGCACCAAATAATCATCTGGATGTATAAAATTATGGACTGTGGCCAGTGGAACTTTTGTACGCTGTACAATGGGTTAAAACTACATTGGGTGACGCTTGACACACACAGATATATATTATATATATATATATATATATATTTTATACCTCCTTTGCATACTCGTCTAGTATTGACGGCTTCAATTTCATCTGCTTATATATTGTTCCGATCACTACGCACTGTTTACCGTCTTCCAGACCCAACACCGGGCAAACTATATTATATACAAGGTTAAGACTATGCCTACATATATACCTATAAATCATCCATATGTACTTGTATGATTTTATACAATGTAATATAAACATATGTGCCAAACATGTACACACACACACACACACACATATGAGAAACCTGGAAGCATGGGACAGCGTTCCTGGACTTGGGGAGTTATAACTTCACGAAATCTATGAAGGCGGCAATAGTAAAGGTGACTATATTGCTGACCCTTGTATCTTTGATTCCGTAGCTCAAAACCCTCATCCTGGATCAAAGAAATTGAAATGCGGTGTGTGTGTGGCATGCGTGCCTTTGTGTATGCTTACCTTACAGATGTATGCCGCCTCCTTTCTGGCGATCGCCGCAGCGTCCACCTCCATCGCCATCGCCATGGCCGCTATGAACCCTAACCCGAAAAAGCCCTAACTCAAAAATGGCGGGTAGCTTCGATTTGAAATTTGGCGGGATAACAAACTATGCGAAAATTAAATTATATAATGTTACGATTGACCTAACTCTAGCAAGCTGTATAACACAAACACTCCATGTGATCCAATAATTCGCAAACTTTCTATACATGTAGATCTGAATTAATACAAAAGTTTCAATAATTAATTTACAATAGTTTAATTCAACAAATAATTGAATTAAACTAATGTTGTCCCTGTTACAAATCCTGCGACAAGTCCGCGGCAGATATATATTAGATGGTGCACACAGCCAACCAAAGCAAACCAACTCAAGGAAAGCTACATACTACTAAACCAGCTACATGCCTTGTTTTTTCACTCCTTTTTCGCCACATTCGTCGTACGTACATTACACACCACGTCACAACATACACATATACATGTGTTATATATATATATATATATATCACTCTTCCTCGACAAAGAGAGTTTGCGTGAATCACCGTCTGGATGGCCCCCATCAGTAGTAAATGGAATGAATGGAATATCGAAAAAACAAACTCTTTTGCGGATACGAGGCCCATATACGATCGACCATGTCACTCGATCGAAGACGACAAATGCAAGACCCACAATATGCAATTTGTAATAGACTAAATCATTTTTTAATAAAATATTAATTTAGGTATATAATATTATCGTGCATTATTTGTCCGGTTCGATTATCGTGCAACAACTGCTTTCCTTGCACCATTGACGGCCATCATGCTGTGTCTTGTCGCTTCTAATTCCTTTCAATTGAATAAACTAAGCCTTAACAATTGTTTAAGCCGCTAATGGCACGGACGTATTTCACCTGGCCACTTGGAGCGGGAGTTTTGGACCACCGGTCCACAGGGCCCACGTGAAGGCATGTGGGCCGCGGGTCCCGCGCGGTATGCTGCGGTCATCGAATCTCCCATCCGTGCGGGTCCCCCACGAACGGGTCCCACAACTGTCACCAATATCACACCCATGGCCGCCATAAATTATGGTCCCACACCAGCCTTCCACTTTCTTAAATAAAGTCCCAAATACACCACACAACTTGCAAGGACCTCTTGTAGCGTCCTTGTATAGAAATTGATTGTTACATAAAAATGTTGATATCTAGACAGAGGGTTTCAAGCAATCTCACAGCTCTGATGAAGGAGCACAAGAAATCTTCACAGAGTTCCTGGAATAGAGGAGAGAAGCTACTGGGCGTGTCCCAATTCACCTCAGTTGCTCCACCAGGATGAGGCCACTCCAAGAATTCGTCGAGGAGATGTCTGGGCAGTGGAGGATCGGGACCAGAACAACCGGATTCTGGATAGATTCCTCACTAATTACGCCCTTCGCATCCACTCACACGAATCTGCCCCCATGAACGTTCCGGATTGGTGCAAAATTCTCCGTAAAAAAGAGCAACTGCAGCAGGATTTCCGAGGAAGATGTCTTGGAATTACCAGAAGACGAGTGGGTTCCCCCACATATACTCACAGAGAGGCAGGATGCAGCTAGATTGCAAAGGAGCTCAATGTTTGCATTCTCAGTTCTAGAGGGAGCGGAAGGACTCTTAAAGGAGTGATCTAAAGAGGTCAGGAATGCAGTCTGGATGCAGACAGGATACCTTGTGGCATGTTGAATGTTAGATAGATTCTTTCTGAAGGCGATAGTTTAGTGTGTGAGAAGATATAGAAATTAAATTTCTATTCTCCCAAATGTGTTTGATCGGTTGTTGTACCCGGTTTTGGATTTAGTAAAGTGTAATGTTAAAGATTGTTACTCGCGGTTTATTAAAAATAGAACATTAAAATATTTAATAGAACGATAACATGATCCTGTCCGTCCAAAATTTCGATCAATTCAAAACCGTTAAAAAACATTGACTTAAGGATACAAGGACACCGTCGTAACACATTGCAAATTTACTTTATAGAGTTTTAAAAATCAATTTTTACTTCAAGAAAATCTTATATTTGCATAAATACCCCTTCTTCACTGCAAAGTTAATATGTTTATAAATAAAAATATACCAAGTCAAAACACATGAAAAAAAATTTTAAAGCAAAAGTAAACTTTTTATCTTTTTAGTTCTTCAAAGGTAGAAATGTAAGTTTCAAAGCTTTCGAGTTAAATTTATAATATTAAAAACTTGGGCATCTAGAGCAAAAGCATATTCTCTTACTTATATGTAAAATGAGGATATTCCTAATTATGAAAACTCAACATTATTTATTATAGTCCAGATTTATTTTAATGCAAAGCCCTTCATCAATAGAAAACTACAATTACATAATGTATTTAAAAGATGCACCAAATCAGTTCCTGAATCATTTTCTTCAGCACCTACAATATTTAAATTTGTAAAATGATGTACAAGTAAATGATAAAGGGATCGCAATTAATATAGCGTCAAAAGATAAATGTGAAAAGGACAAACAAGTGAATTGCAAGTATTAAGAGCAACATTGCCCACCATATTGTGTTGTTAAATGTCGAATGACGTTTTTTTATCGACAAAGGCCTGAGGACAAGGGAAAAAAATCAAACATGAAGATTTCATTCATGTCATGGTAAAATTTGACATATAATTTCACAATTTGACACCATTGTTGAATTTGCTTAATAAGCATTGTAGTGTAATTGAATTTTTGATCAGCATATATGTTTATAAACCTCTCGAATTCTACTATGTAAGAAAGGAAAACCAAGCCATACTTTTTTTAAAAATGAAAAGAATAGTTGGGCTTCATGAAGATCAATCAGTTTAAGGATAATGAAAAACGCACTTTTTAATGGTAGATGACTCTCCTCAAAAGGCTATACTTAACCAAAATATATTACTTGTATCCATCCAATCACTTTTGACCCATATTTTTGATATTAATACTATGGATGAGCTAGTAAACTACTTGGATATAAAAAGGAAAATTTTGAAAACTTTTATGAGCAATATCTATCATATAAAATATATCATGACGCTTTTCTTTCTCGTGATTTTAAGTTTTATAAATTAAAGAAGAGGACCGAGTGCTCTACAGTATTATTTTAAGAAACTTCTTTTTTTAGATTAGGTAGTGGAAACAACATAAAAATATTAACCAAATGATTCAATTAATCCGAATAGTGATGACTTATACAAAATGATGAGATTTTTTTATATGGTTAAGGAGAGAGTAATTACAAATAGATTGACATTTAATAAGGAAATAATTTCATTTATAATTATGTTTGATAATATTTTTAATTATTGTAAAATATTTTTACACTAAAGAATAATATGATATTCTAAGATATTTTAGGAATATTCTTTACTAAGTAAGGTTAATTAAAGATTAATTTGTTAATTAATTAATAATTAAGACTAATATTATATTTATTAAATAATTAATTAATAATTGAAATTTAAGTATTAATTATAATTTATCCATTTTCATGTATCATGCCTGTTTTAGTTACATGTGTATAATAGTTTTGACTTGAGAAATTAAACTCATCGAGAAATGGTGATGCAAAAACTAAGTGATCCCCATAATAAGGATGTTTGGAGCTACATATTATCCATTTTCTACATGAACTCTGTTATTTTGACATGTGGCATAAGAAATTTCGTCATACCCTCTCTTACCTCATGCCAATGCTAAAAATCCATGTTTTCAACTGTCTTATTACATCTGTTAAAATGATCGTTAGCTAGCCTTATAATTATTAAGGTATATTATTTACCTTGTTAATGTGTGACTCATGTTTGAATTTAAAAACTTCTTAATTATTGAGAATTTATTTTTTGTACAAATAAAACGTATATAAAAATGCTTATGTTACACTCTTTTTTACAATTATTTCTCACTTTATTAACACATTATCAATTTTCTTTGTTGTTACCTTTTGAGCCAGGCGAAGAAGGTTTTAGTTGCTTGGAAGATCGTTTCGACATTCTTCTGTTGAAGTTTTCATGGTCAACAGAGTAATTGAATGTTCTGTACCCCAGTGTGTAATATTTGGTTTAAGATCATTCTCAAACTCTGACATTAAATCGAATTCCTCCTCAGAGCTATTGCACTTCTCGGAGGAACTTTCCTAAATACTCATGTATGAGTTTGTTAGGGTATCAGTTGAGAACCTCTCTATCCACTTGTTCAAGTCCTCGATTATGGTCTTATCCTTTCAATGGCAAAGACACATGTATCCCGAAGGTAACACTCCTTCAAGACGGATCCTTTAGTACAATAGTCAAAAACCATGCATCGCTGTGGGACCCATGATTAAGTTGACGATGCTCCATGCAGCCTGACTTGTAATGTTTAGATAGCATACATTACCGAATACCTCCCTCTCAGCTATCGGTGTATTAGATGGAGGCTCAGGCCCATTGGAGCGAAAATAGATGCCTGACCAGTCATTTGGAATTTTAAAATTGTTTGGCACATTCTAATAACCAAGTGAACAACCATATTAATACACATGGGATTAGCATCATTCATGTAAAATTCAGTCCAACGATGTCTATTCTTCTTGGTGAAGACGAAGGTGAAGGTATCGATAACATAAGCAAAATCAAGAAATAAATACCTAAAACGTAGATATCATGTAAGTGTGCAAAAATTAAATAATAAATACCTTCTTTGTACATGCTTGCACAATTGAGCTTCTCCACCAAATCTTCTAGCGCCTTATCTGAAGAAGGATTTTTAACACTTCGCAATCCATTACAAACATTTGAAACGGTTTCCTGTAGGCAGTGATGTTACCTCATAAAGTCTTTAAATTTAACAACAAACATCTGTAGGGCTTGTCATGATTCGTAGCCTCCTCCTTTATAAGGTTTAACTCGGTTCTTCATTGTTGAAGGACTGCCATAAAAGAAGGCGTTATCATGATGTTCTCATTTCTAGCGTTAACATATAATATATTCTTGCCCAAATCTTTTGATTGGTTACCTATTGAATAAGCATATCATCGTTTATTCACATGCAAATATTTGCTGACCTCCTTGTATGATGGAATTGAGGTCCAATTCAGTTTATGACAATGTATTCTCAATCACTCCTTAAAGTGTCTGATTGTCTTCAACTCTATTGCCTTGAGATGAAAATGAGAGGTGGGGTTGCTATTGTTAATATGTAGTTTGTTATTAACCACCAAATCTCCACTTTGTTTCGTTTAAGGCTTCAACCTTGTGAACTTAAAGTCGTTGTCTACATCCTTTGCAACTTGAACAGACTTAGCCTTGGAAGTCTTATTGGGTTCTTTGCAGACTTTCTGAGGGCTCCCTTTCACCCATTTGCTTCTTTTTAGTGTTCCTTTTGTAAAGGATTTCATGATCTCCACGCATCTGGTAAAAACTTTGTCTTTGGGGTAAGAAATTAGCATCATCAGGAAAGATGTTTCATTCCTGCTCACTTGGGTAAAATGAAATGCTTAATTTCTTTGGCTCTCTGTAGATGAAATAATTAAAAGATTAATATGTTGGTGAGATAAATCCTGCAAAAAAATTTTTCTTACCCAGTATTTCGCACTTTGTTATCTCTTTGCAATAGCTCTTTGCAGTTGCCCAAGAGTTTCCTACATGAATCACGTGTGTTTGAACTTTTCCCACATTTTATTGTTATAGTGGTTGGTGTCGGCAATGTCCCATTCTGCCGTTAACTTATGGTAATACTCGGTTGTGAAAATCGGCTTAGCTAAAAATGCAATCTTTTTTTTAGTTTCTCATGGGTATGCTCGAAAGTTTTGTTGTCATCGTTCCTTTATTATGTTCATCAAGAAATCATTGGGCTGCCTTATTCATGTGTTGGCCGTTTAATTAAGTTACCTTAGTGATTTTTTACCTTTCATTTGGATCTTTGTGATTTGTTCTGGTGTTGTCACCCACACTATCTCAGTGTCTTTCTTTCTTTCATAGTATAAGCACAAAATGGCATTATGTGGGACGGTGTAAGAATTGTCGTCCTTTATTTTCTCTATGAGCTCAATTACATGTTCTTAGTTGAGTGCCTATAATTGAAGTTAGGGTTAACGTTGTAATATTTAACCCTACCACTCATAAATCCTGTCATCCAACATCATTTCCCTGTGTTATCGTAGCATAAGATGTCACTAGTGCATCTGATAAAACGACAAATGACTTTCTTCTGCAATCAGAATCAACATGTGTGAGCCCTGACTACAACTATTTTAATGTTTTTATCACACTCTTCAAGCTTTTCAAAGATTCCCAAGCAAATTAAATTGTGATTTGTAAAGAACCTGGACCAAGCCACTCTCTTAATTTTCCTAATAATGGCGCTGTGTTCTTCTTCAATAAGAATGGAGACGAAATGGTATCTATATTGTGAAGCAATATCTGTTGCAAATACATCTACTCGATTATAAGATCCTCAAAGTAGACATCTAGCCAAATCCCCTTCATAGATGGCTTTCATTTAGTTGAAGAAGAATTCCACGGTCAACATAATTAGTGAACAATGTTATAATCCATAAGTTAACAAAACCACCCGAGGTTCGTGTCGTTCTGGCCTTCTCTAGATCCAAAAACGTGACATTGGATGAAATGAAGTATATATTTTGAGCATCGTTCAATCTTGATTCGTAGCTTGCCATCGAGTGCTTAACTAGTGAATCTACTTTTCATTGTTTTGCTTGTCCATGTGATGTGACATAGGTTAGTTTGACAACAACCATGGTTGATCCAATGTTGTTCCTGTTTATTTTGAATAGCCAAGTTGATTCTAAAATCCCCCTACCCATCTCATCTCCTCTTCTTATCTTTAATGTCACCTCAATTCTACTTTGAATATAAAACAATAAGTTCTTCAAGCACATGTCCGGTATAATAAATTTTTATCTAGAATTTGATGATGACTCCATACTAATGACTAAATCACTTTTTTTGATCAAGCCGTCTTTTTACACAATATTATATATGAATACAATTCTTATAGAATGCACACGCACTTATAAACCTAATATCAATACACTATTAAAACTTTACAAGGTCTATACATTTTTTTTCCTAAGTGCTCAGACTAATTAGATGGCAAGGAATTATAATATACAGACAAACATGTACTTATATATATTAATACACTGGTACATTCACATATACCCTTCTTTGTCTCAAAGAAAGTGGGGGATTAATGTTTAAAGATCACATTTGTGATAGTACAAAAACACATCATTCGGTTCTAA
>PUQB01000878.1:0-53718 GCA_003024785.1 Selaginella tamariscina | reverse complement strand
AGACAAGAAGCAAGGAGGCAAGGAGCAAGACAATACAAGATTGATTATAGAAAAACTGGTGTTGATAATAACTGATTGTACAACAATTAGGTCGGAGCTTTTATACTCACAACTCCAAGCTAATCTGGTCATGAGTCTAATATGGTCATGAGCTAAAAATAGTGACCCTTATCCTTAGGCATATCCTGTAGTATATCCTATAGGCATATCCTGTAGGAATATCCTAAGCATATCCTGTAGGTATATCCTATATATCCTGTAGGAATATCCTATAGTATCCTGTAGGATATCCTGGGCATATCCTGTAGGAATATCCTGCAGGCATATCCTGTAGGTATATCCTATAGGCATATCCTGTAACTCGTATCCTATATCCTCTCCTGTACGCACTCCTCCCTAAGGACGAGTTCCACGAGTCTTGGGACCTGGTTTAGCAGGATAACGCCGATGGAAAGCAGCAACTTTGGAAGAAGCATGGAGTAAGTTGGATGCAGGTTCCCAAGTGCGATCGGTAGGCAAATAACCTTTCCAATCCACCAAGTATTGAAGTTGGCGGCATGAAGACGAGAATCAAGGATGGCTGCAACTTCATACTCAGGTTCACCGTCAATGACCACAGGAGGGGGAGGAGAAGAAGCACGACCAAGAAGAGAAGAAGGATGATACTCCAACAAAGAAGTGTGAAACACAGGATGAAGTTTCACCGTAGATGGTAACTCGAGTCGGAAAGCTACAGGATTGACCTCAGCCGCAATCCTGTAAGGGCCCAATCGTTGAAAATCCAACTTAGAAGAAGGCCTGTTGGTGCGAATATGCCGACGAAGAAGCCACACGAGATCACCAATCTTGTATGTAGGTGCCGGTTGACGATGAGCATCAGCATAATGCTTGTACCGTTCCTGTGCCTGCTGAAGATGAACCCGGAGATCCTCATGTACCTGACGAAGATGCTGGAGACGATCCTGTACTGCAGGAGCAGAAGAAGGAGAAGCAGGAGGAGCAAAGTCAAAACGTGGATGGTAGCCTGTAAGAGCAAAGAAAGGTGTCTGGCCTGTAGATGCGTGAACGGAGTTGTTGTAGGCAAACTCCGCCATTGGAAGAAGGTCCAACCAGTTGTCCTGTTGGTAACTGATGAAGCAGCGAAGATATTGCTCCAAGGTCTGAATCGTGCGTTCTGACTGCCCATCAGTTTGTGGATGGTATCCTGAAGAAAGGTCCGCTTTAACCTGTAGACTCCGGAGAAGTTCTCGCCAAAACTTGGACATGAATTGTGGGCCTCGATCAGAAACAATGCTCTCAGGAAGACCATGATGTCGGAATACTTCGCGGATCACCAACTCAGCAGTTGTCTGGCCTGTAGCAGTCTTGTGACATGGTAGGAAATGAGCTTGTTTGGTGAAACGGTCAACCACACAAGAACTGCATCAAATCCACGAGGAGGAAGATCTGTGAGGAAATCCATAGAAATGGATCTCCAAGGAGCAGAAGGAACAGGAAGAGGACGAAGAAGACCAGAGGGCGTGATGAGGCATCTTCGACCTATTGCAGGTGTCACAACTCCGTACAAACTTGTCCACAAAACCTCGCAACCCAGGCCACCAATAGTTGCGAGTCACCAACTCAACTGTCTTGGCCACACCAAAATGTCTGTAGCCGGGGTATCATGACAATCCTGTACCACACGAGTCCTGCAAACACCAACAGGAACATAGGAGACCTTCCCGATACAGGAGTCCGTCCTGTATGGTAAACAACTTGTAGTCTGTACGGGAACTGGAGGAAGAGGAACTTGCGATGTCAGGACTAATGTGTGAAAACACATTCCTTGCCAAGTCGTCTGTAGCCAACTGCAAACGGATGTCCTGTAGGAGTGTGGAATCTGCTGGAGCCTGATGAACTTGTAGTGCTGCAAGCCGAAGTCGATCAGGACCCAACAACACTTGCTTTTGACAGTCATATGCAGGATCGCCCGGGGTCGGTGCAAGGTAAGAGCGCCTAGACAATGCATCCCTTGCCATTTCGAAAACCAGGCCTGTAGATGATGACGAAATCAAAACGTGATAGGAACTCCGCCCACCTAGCCTGTCGCCGACTGAGAACTCGAGCCGTTTGAAAATACTCCAGGTTCTTGTGATCCGTAAGAACTTGTACAGGATGCGCAGCACCTTCCAGGAAATGCCGCCACTCCTCGAAAATCCACAATGGCCTTGAGTTCCTTGTCATGAATCTCGTAATTGATCTCCGCCGAAAGGAACTTACGAGAGTGAAAAGCTACAGGATGAAGCAACTTATCTTCTCCAACTTGTGATAGAACAGATCCTACTGCAAAATCCGAGGCATCTGCTTCAACGAAGAAGGGACGAGAAGGATCAGGATGTGCTAAAATCGGAGCTGTCGTGAAGATCTTGAGTGTTGTGAATGCATGTTCTGCCTTGTCGGACCAAGAGAACACTCCTGTGCGCTTGGTGAGTTCCGTGAGTGGAAGTACACGCTTGGAGAAGTCCTGTATGAAACGCCTGTAGAAGTTTGCAAAGCCAAGGAAACATTGTACATCTCGTACAGACTTGGGCCTCTCCCACTCCGCGATAGTCTTCACCTTGTGCATGTCCATGGAAACGCCAGCAGAGAGACGATGTAGCCCAAGAACTCTACAGTATCCCTGTCGAAGAAACACTTCTCCAACTTCGCATACAGGCCATGCTCGCGAAGCCTCTGTAAGACTAGTCGTACATGCTTGTCATGAGCCGCCTGGTCCTTGGAGAAAATCAAAATGTCATCGAGGTAGATTACCACAAACTGGTCCAAGAAGTCACGAAAGATGTCGTTCACCATGTGTTGGAACACGGCTGGGGCATTGGTAAGTCCGAAAGGCATCACCGTATACTCGAAGTGTCCATACCTTGTACGAAAGGCAGGTCTTCCACTCATGCCTGGACGAATCCGTACAAGATTGTAAGCCCCTCGTAAGTCAATCTTCGTGAACCTTTGCTCCTTGTAGCCGATCGAGAAGTTGGGATCAATGGCAACGGGTACCGTTCCGAATGGTGACTTGATTCAAACTTGTAGTCCACAACCAAACGTAAACTCCCATCTTTCTTCTTGACAAAGAAGATAGGTGCTCTGCAGGGGACTTTGAGTGACGAATGAAGCTGGATGCCAAGTTTTCCTGATGTACTAACGAAGAACCTCCAATTCTGTAGGTGACAGTGCATAAATCGGTCCGAACGGTGGAGTCTTTCCTTCCACAAGATCGATAGGACAGTCGTAGGACCTGTGAACAGGAAAAACTGCAGCCTTGTGCTTGTCAAAAACGTTCTGAAAGGAGTGATACTTGGATGGCAGGGAAGAAGGAGGAGAAGAAGAAGGAACAGGAGAAGGAGATTGAAAAACAGGGGAATCAGATACAGGAAAGGTAGAAGAGGACGTAGGAGTTACTTGGAAGGCAAAAAGATGAAAAGGAGCAGGATCAGTGGCAAGTTCATGCATGGTAGTGGTAAGAACTCGAAGAGGAGAAGGAGGGAGCTGTGATTGAAAAAGAGGAAGGATCTTGGGGGTGGAACAGAAGAAGAGTAATGAAAAGAGGCAGGATTGGGAGAAACATGTGTGGATTGACAAGTGTACAGGATTGGAAGAATCCTGTACAGAAGTCCGTGGATGCACAGGAGTGAGGAGACTTGTGAGTGTGCTGACGAACCAATAGGAGGTGGATCCTGTCGAGGAGGAGTCTTCAACACTGATACAGGAACAGGCACGGTCAATCCTGTAGCTTGTACTGCCTCAGACACTAAGGATGTATTCTGCACACAGGAAGGTACAGGATTGGTCCTGGTTGCCGGAGAGGAAAACGTGACGTTAGACCTCCAGTTGATCTGAGGATTTGCAACAACGAACCATGGCATGCCCAAAATGATGGGAGTCGACCGAGTCTTGATCAAGTTGAAGGAAATTGAACAGTTGAATGCGCCATGACTGCAAGAGAGAGGTTTGGTAGCATGGGTAACTGCGCCAGAAGCAATCAGACGACCATCGGCCACCTCTACAGGAACTGCACGCTTCAACTTCACCATCGGAATGCCATGTTGAGTTGCAAAAGTGTCATCCATGAAGCATGCATTTGCACCAGTGTCTAACAGGGCAAACTCCTTGAGCTCTCGATTATTGAGATGAATGTGTACAGGAAACTTGAGTGATGGAATGGTATGAGCAGCACCAATGGAGCCTGCACCTACGTCCAACTTCGTGGCTCCTAAAAAGTGAACATTGAAGTTTTCCGACTGAACTTCAGCTTCAACTTCACGCGTCTTGAACTTCCTGGCTTTAATAGGACATTGCCGCCTTGTGTCCTGCTTCACCACAATACAAACATAGATTCTCACTGCGGCGACGTTGCTTCTCAGCAGCGGAAAGTGGCCACGCTTGTATTTCTCAACCTCCATAGGAACTACTCCAGAAGGTGTCGCAGGAGTATGTACCACAAGCTGCAGGATTGGTTTGCAGGAACTTGACGGGATTTTTCCTGACGACGCTCGAACAACGGTTGTCGCAGCGAACGGCTGTTGCATGATCTCCGCTAATGTTTGGGCATTGGTAACGTAAGGAGAAGTGTTCAATCAATGTAGTCTCATCCATGGAATGTTCGTGCAAAGTTGCTGAAATTCGGATGCATAGACAGAAGCTGGTCGAGATCCTTGTGTGAGCTTTCGTAACTTCGTGCATGGAACGGTACTTATCGGATCTCCAAAGCAAGCTTCAAAGGCAGCCACGAAACCTTCAAAGTCTTCCATCAATGGGTCGTCACGCTCCAGCAAAGGGGCAACCCAAGCCCGTGGAGATCCAACTAGTAGGGATGCCAAAAGGCCAACCTTTTGTGCATCAGTCGAGTAGCGCTGGTTGCATGCGGATCAAAAGCCTGATCTGATTTAGGAACCCTTGGAAATCGGCACGATTGCCATTGAACTTTTCGGCATGCTGATCTTCGGCTCGAAGAAGTGTTCGATGGAGAGGAAACCACGGATGCTTGAGAGAGAGCCTGTGCAGCAGCCTTGGAGGATGCATAGCAGCTGCATGCGCCGCGTTGGTGGAACCTTGCAGATCTGTGACCACTTGGCGCAAAGTGGCCAGCTCATGAAGCAATATTTGGTGCTCGCTTGAAATTGCTCAAAATCAGCCATGATCTATGAAAGAAAAAAGGAGGAAAACGAAGGAGAAGAATCAAGGAAAAAAAAGTAGCTAAAATCGGAAAGCTATGAAAGCAGTTACTATCAAACTGTCAAGCCACAATCCAGGAACAAGGAAGTGAGCAGGATTCCGAGAACAAGGAAGCTTGACTCAGAAGCAAGACAAGGAGCAGGACAGGAACTAGAACCAGGAACAAGACAAGAGCAGGAGCAAGAGCAAGACAAGACAAGAACAAGACAAGACAAGATTGATCATAAAAGACTGGTGTTAATAGTAACTGATTATACAATTAGGTCGGAGCTTTTATACTCACAACTCCAAACTAATTTGGTCATGAGCTAAAAATAGTGACCCTTATCCTCTAGGCATATCTTGTAGTATATCCTATAGGCATATCCTATAAGAATATCCTGTAGGTATATCCTGTAGGTATATCTTATAGGCATATCCTGTAGGTATATCCTATAGGCATATCCTATAGGAATATCTGTAGGTATATCCTATAGGAATATCTTGCAGGCATATCCTATAGGTATATCCTATAGGCATATCCTGTAACCTGTATTCTGTATCCTGCATCATGTATCGGGTCATGACACAGGTGGTCCTAATGGGTGTTTAAACAAAAGAATCAAACACCATACAAATGAATTTTTCTTAAAAATTCAATTTCCTTTAATGTTGTCATAGTTTTTATTATGACTCGACCTTTACTTTGATGGGCTCTAGATATAATAGAAAACAAGCTTGCTTAGTGCACTTGGGTATCTGGTGATGGTCTAGCTAGGTATCATTAGGTATTTATAGGAAACTCTAGGCAAAGTTAAAATTTACTTTCTAAAAATTCTTTCCCCAATTTTGATGTTCAAGTTAGGTTTTCCAATTAGATAAGTTCAGCATGTTGAACAAGGTTAGGAACATGCCTAGGGTCGACCTAACCCTAGGGTTGCTCTAACCCCATGCAAATCCCCCCCCCCCGAGTAGGGTTTAGGGTAAGAGTTTGATTAAGTTAGAAAACTCATCTTGTTAATTGAAGGGTTGGCATTCCATGCTAGCCTACTTACATATATAGGAAAAAGGGGGGGGGAAGGGATGGGGGGCTTCGTCACATAAATAAGGTAGAGTACATGCAGTGAGAGTTCTTGAGTTCAAAAGAGAGTTCGTTATTCTCCTACCAGTGCAAGTTAATCTTGTGTCATCAAGGTATAACTCTCCGTTAGGTTGCCTACATGACAGGGGTACATCTCACCTTTGAGTTAGCCTACCCTTATTGTTGGCAAGATTTTGCCCTTGTGACTAGGTACGTCACATCTAAGGAGTTAGTCAATGGTTGATGGTGGTTTGACCACCGTCAAACATCCAGCTAGCATGAACGAGCGACAACCTAGAAAGGATGCCGAACAAAGGAGCAAGGAGGACGTACAGTGGGTACAAATTGGCAGTGATAGCTGTTAGACGGTGCTAATAGCTTGCTAGATTCGATCGTCCAGATCAATTACCAAGGTACTAAGGATGTCATGCATAAGAGAGGTGCATTAATGACCATGGCATAGGGCGGCGTCTAGTGGGAGAGTGCCACCTATCTTACATCCTAGTACCACCCAATCCACTATTAAACAGGAAGGTAACTAGTGGGTTGGGGTCCTTCTAGTCCATCTTCTTGTATGTATCTTGCTTCGGCCATTTCTGGGGAAGGGGCCACCTTGTATCTCCAAAAGGCAATATATACATAGTTTTTGTCTACTATTGCCATCCCCCCCTCCTTCCTCTCCTTCTCTTGCTCCCTCCTTGCAAGACCCCGCACTCTAACGCGAAGGAGGAACTCCACTCCACTGGTACACAGACCCTCACGGCGTCCAAGTAGAGCATCCCAAGTACTAGATGGACCCCCAGCTTGAAACCCTGAGATTGAGTGTTGGCAACAGCATTTTGGCAACCATTGAGACCACCTAAGTCAACCCACATCTAGCTTGTGGAGTCCCTAATGACCATTTGTGGTGACCATAGAGAAATAATAGTCATATGCAGATGGAGTTCACCATAACAAGTAGAGTTGCGGCCTAAAGGAGATATCGAAGAGTCGGCATTAACTTGTTTGAACAACTAGAGATCAGTGAATACCAACTGGCCAAAAGAATGCATCGTGCAAGCTGAGAGACACTAACGGAGGGCGAGGAAGTGCCACAAATGCCACAATTGGCCCCAACCTCACCCGTCAGAGTTCATGATGCAGACATCATATGGCCAACCTCCTGAGAAGTGGAAGACCCAGCACAACACCATAGAAGTTGATTGCAAGCCACAGACGATAAAGAAAGGTATAAAGAACCCTTAGCATGTCCTAATGAAATCCCAAGTGTAAGAACATGTGGGAGTGAGCAACACCTGGACAGGCAAGACTGCCCAATGACGACCTATGACATAGAATGGGATGGATAGTAGGACGAAGGAAGCCCTCCACCCCCTCTCAAAGTAGGTGAAAGTAATGGTTATGATGAGCCCCACACCATAGAGCTGAACCCATGTTCGATGAGTACCCTCGAGGAAGGAGGCCTCATGTAGAAGAACCTGCGCTAGAGGTAGAAAACTCAAAGCGGTGATGATAGTGTAGGTAGTGACGGTGGATGAGAGCCAGAGGTTCTGTGTGGCCAACGCTATGAGGGACGCAAGGTGTAAACCCAGGACCACCATCACCCAATAGGGCAGGACTACCAATTGTGGATGCTTGAAAAGAGGGGAGGAAGAGCCTCATTTAGAAGGCCCGATTACCAACGAAGAAACCTTTGTACCAGAAATTTAGCAAGTCAAATGACACAATAGGCTAGGGTGAGTACCAAGATGGCAGCTCGAGGCTCCAAAATGTTGGGAAATACATGGGAAGACCATCCGCAAGAAGGCGACTGGATGTCGATGAGCTGACAAAATGGGAAAAGGCGCTGGTGAGGAGGGCCACATAGTGGTCACTCTAGGCTAGGGACGAGGGGATTCTGTCCCAGGGTGAGGGGAATCCGCTTGGGAGAGTGAGACCATACTGACCATCTGAGGGGATTATGCAAAGGTATACGACAGAGCTGCAATAACTAAGAGACGAGGGGATACCGTCTCAGGGCAAGGAGAATTCACCCCGGTAGCCACGACCATCCCAACACCTCAAGGGGATTCTGCAAAGTTGCACGGTCTTACCAAGACACCCACTGGACGAGGGGATATTGTCCAGTCGAGGTATGCTACACCACCAGCAATCATGCTGGTCCCATGAAGAAGGCCCCCGAGGGACAGTTGGGAGGAGTCCATCCTCATCACCAACCCTAAATGGAAGGGTGGGTGTGTGAGGGAGGAAGAAGGTACCCATAGGGTACCAAGACCGTAGATGTCAACACATCTAAAGTTGAGGAACTAGATCAAAACGCTTTCTAGGAGCAACAAAAAGACATGGGAGTAGACCTAGTGACCTTAGTGGCCCGCACACTTAATCGGATGAAGGAGAGCATAGTGACAATGCCCTTACCTGAGTTTTGAGGAGCAAGGGGTGAAGAAGCCGACCAACATGTACACAAGTTTGAGCAGGTGTGCGAGTTGAGGAGCGTAAGTGATAATCATAAGAAGCTGAGTGCATTCGCATGCACCCTAGACAAGCATGGTAGATGCAATTCCACGAGGCAAACGAAAGAGCTTGCTGGGAGACCGTGCGAAGGGCATTCTTGGACACCTTCTGGGAGGAGAAGAGCGAAGAAGAGGTAATTCATAAGCTAGCTAACTTAAACAAAAAAACAGAAGAGTTGGTCAATGAATACACGATCCACATGTTGGGATATATCGCTCGACTAAGGGATCCACATGTCGAGCTAACCAAGAAAATGTGGTATTGGAAGGGATTACAATTGAAGATTCGCAAATGGATTAGGTTGGATGTCGGACGTTTGATAAGCTACTTCGATAAGCCAAGAAAGTGGAAAGTGGAAAGCCGAGAGGCACCATGAGAGGAAGATGCAAGACAAATTTGATGTCAAGGGGGCGAATGACACCACCACGGACGAGGAGAACCTCTCAAATGCCCCAAAGCCCATAAGGAAGGAGCGATGTTTGGGTACCAAAGAGCAAGGACAACCACAACAAGGAGAGGCCCACAAGGCTATAGCACGGAAGGAAGACTTAACGGCAACACTTGCCCAACTAAAATACACAACACATGGAGACAAGTATTGTAGGGTATGTAACATTCATGGATCCCACAACACAGACAATTGTTATTGGTTGGCAAAGCTCATGAGTAACAAGCTACCTCAGGTAGCCGCATTAGCGGTTGAATGGAAGTTGGAGGTGGACACGGATAATCGGAGGGGCCAAGGATGCAGGATTGAAGGGAATGATTAGTCCCGTAGAAGGTCCCGGTCAGGGGAGCGTACCTGGAGGTCTCACTCTGGGGAGCAATAGCCGTACGATCAAGGTATGATGACATGGATAGACGATTGGAACACCAGGAGTTGATTTGCACCATGTGTGGTGGTCAACACCCTCTCTACTGTTGCTCCTAGATCTCCTTGATCAAGCCAACAAATACCAGGCACCGTGAAGGTGGCAAACGGCCAGGCCACCACTTGCTCGACACCAATCTCCACACTACAGGCCAACCAGGTAATGGTGGTATCACCAAGACTACACTACGGGGCAAACACAAGATTGCAAGCTCAATAGGTAGAAGAGGTGAGATGTCCAAATGACCAAGGAACTGAAGATGGGGGAGCATTGTGAGAAGGAACGAGTGGCAGAACCCTCAGGGTTGGGGCAGTGGGCGAGGAGGTGCATTGAAGTGATAGCCGCTGTGAAGCCAATAAGACTTGCTCAGAGCCAAGGATCATGGGGAGTGACAAGGATACAAGAACATCTCATAGGTAGAATACTAGAGACCCAAGCATCGGAACACGAGGCAAGCTATTTCCCCCCTAGGCTAAGCTACATAATGTTTTGGCCCAAGAACTTTACGGATCAGCCATAACTCTACCAAGGGTCACAACGACCACAATCGACTTCATGGAGAACATACTGACCATACCAGTTCAAGTTGTGGGCCACATGATCCACGATGTCATCATAAACAGAGATTCAGTGTGAACATCATGTTGGCAAAACTTCACCAAGAGCTGGGAATGCCAACCCCAAAGCCTTCTCCCTTCCTTGTACACATGGCAAACCAAGACGAGTGACACCCAAGGGCATCATAAGGAAAAGATCCAAAATGTCAAGTTTCAGATTAATGTCGTCATTCTTGACATGCACGAAAAAAGGGGATTCGACTTGTTCCTAGGCTGCCTATGGCTCAGGGGCGCGAAGGTGCAGCATGACTGGGAGCACCAATAGATAAGATTTCCCACCAAGAAGGGACTAATGTTCGTGGCAGTGAAACAAGTTTGAGCACCACCATCAGAGTTCTGACCGCAAGAATACCATGTGCTAGGTTGGGACAAGGGACTTGATGACGATGTAGATGCTTGCCTACTAGGCTCATTCAACATAAGTCATATAGACCCTTGCCAAGAAGAACAAGAGACCTTCGTGGTGCACCATGTCCCAGAAGCGCAAGTTCTGAAGAGGCTTGTGCTAAGGATGGAACGGAGAAACATCACCCCACTTGGCCAAGGGGAATATACGATAGAACTATATATGGAAACCTCCAAGGTGACAATTGAACGGATTAGCGTAGGTGCGGACAAGGTACCCCAAGGCACAAGTCAATACAAACACAGAACGGGAGCTTAGGAAATGGATCATCGACCACCTCCTCAACTACAGAGGAGTATCAAACTTGGACGTACCATGGCCAAAGGAGAGTACCACCAGAGTTGTGCTAACTCAAGCCCAGTATGAGACTTAGCCACTAACAATGGTACCACACCAACCCAGGCCTCGGCTAAGAATGCCAGTAGCCCCAGCTGATCGAGGATCAGCTATGTAAGTGGGTGGAGAGATGACATTTGTCAGAGATGTCCCCTATCATGGGTAATCCAAGGGGTCCTTGGTGCAACACATGTGGGATCAGTTGCTGGACACCTCAAGGGGGAGAAGATAACCGGGAAGACACTATAGATAGGACTAGGGTGGGCCACAATCCTACAAGACGCCATTAGGGTAGTAAGGAGTGGTAGGGGTGGACAATCACTATGAAACAAACAACAGACCGCTTTAAGTTGTACATGTACCCAAATGAAGCCCCAAACAAGGTAGGAGCACTCACAATAGGAAGTCCCCAGGGAAGAATGATAGAGTTTGTGGCGGCACAGGTGGTAGGAAGGCCGTCCCTAGCCTCATGTGTGGCCAACTCACAGGGTCACATGGTCCATGAGGGTTGACCACACTCATAGGCACATATTATGAAGGTAATGATGGTCAGGCAGTGCCATCATTACAAATCAAGGCACAAGGATAAACGCGCCAGTCACCTCAATGACCTCATGAGGACCGCCATGTCGACAACGCCCTTAGAAGGGGATGAACAGTTCAACGCTCCTTAGTTACCATGACAACTTAATGGACTGAATGCAACATGCCAGAAGTCATTCAAGAGATTTGAGTGTCCTACGAAGACCAGGTGAGGACAATAGAGCTCATTGCACCCAGGTACTCTAGATTCAAGGTTTTGATCAAGCGACCCAACATCTAGGAGGTCAAAAGGTAGATGTGCATGCTCGAGTTCTTTAGCCTCCCTTGGGGAACCTAGGGTTTGCCAAGATAGCCAGACAATTCATCTAGTCCGCACAACTAAAAGGCAGCGAGACAAAGCAAGCAGGAATTTGGTTTTGCTTGGGGGCAGTGCATCCTTCCACATAGGGTTCAACGAACTGATAGTAGTGTTCCAGTTACTAGAAGATGACCTCTCAATAGGGGAGCTATCAAAAGCCGAGCCCTAGAGGGCCCTGCCAGAAGGAACAAAGCATTATGGCCCAAGGGGGGCATACATGGAAGAAAGGAGGTGGCCGAGTTCGTGGCACTTGTAGCCTTCGTGTTCATTGGAAGAACAGAGAGGTAGATCGCCATGCGACTGATGAACGCCTTCTACAGCGTCTGAGAGGGAGTCGCAGTGAATTGGGCGAACTGCCTCAGGCATTACATGATCCTAGCACTGACCATGGTATCTATGGAATTTAGATTGGGTCTGAGCGAAAACTTCCCATGGCCAGTCATGTCAGTGTTATGACAGCTTGCCTGATCGGTCGAGCTCCAACTCCAATACCAGCACAGTTCTAGTTTGGCACAACATGAGACATGGAGGATGGAGAGATGGAGGATGGAGAGCAAGTTGGAACAAGCCATGCAAGCAAAGGGGAACAACCAGAGACCCTGGAGTTGTTATGGAAGCAAGTGAGAGACAAAACACACCCAGAGCAGGAACAACCCAGGTACTAGAAATTCCACCAGAAGGGGCAGAGACCCCTGACCACGGAACCCATATGGGTAGTTCCTATGGCAATAGGCCCCCCATTATTGCTAGATTCAACACCAGAAGCAGCTGAACAACCTACATGACTGTCACAACTGGTCGATTCAGAGGATAAGGGAGAGATTCTGAGGAAGAGCTTGACAATACCTACCAACATTTCCATGTCAATAGGCAATGGGCTTCCTCAGCTCCCCTCAAAACTTGCAAAGGTCTTCGACAAAATTGGGAAAGCAATGGCAACGTACAACAACTTGAACCTCATAGGCGTGGTTAAGGAGCATGATGCCATAGTAGACAAGCTTACAGAACAATGTTAGGCCACGAAGAAAGAAGCCAAGGAATACAAGGAACTGCTCCTCTAGAGAGTCCAATAGTGCGAGATTGTAGAGATGGGGTAGAAACACGTAGAAGAGGCTTGAAGCGCACTAACTAGGGGACTCGACAAGTTACAGGATGGGTACAAGGACCTCCAGAGGCTCCAAGACCAACTCAAGCATGACCACGAGCATGCCATAGCAAAGGAAGAGCGGCAAGCCCACGAGCTTGCGACAAGGCTCAAGCAAAGAGAGAGAGAGCTTAGGGAAACCCAAGAGAAGCTGGTAGTAGTTAGGAGGAAATACACCAGCACACCACCCAGCTTACAGGGTAGGATCAAAAGCTATTTGAGGTTAGGGCAAAGCCCATAAACCCTTCAAGGGGGCACACTAGAAGGAGAGAGGGTGACTATCTTGCTCCAGTGACACGAGGGGAGGAGTGTGCTCGGGTGGCCAAGGCCTAGTAGGACTAGCTACGAACCACCATCACGGAGTTAGAGGAGCACACACAACAACATGCCCAATTGCTTGTAGTGAAGGAGCAGGAGCTACAACACACTCGCGTGACCCAACTGACAAACCCAAGAGCAACAAGCACGGTAAGAGGCAAAGCTACAGGGAGCTACTGAGTTGCAAGATGTAACAATTGCCTCCCTGAAGCTGAAATTGGCATGTTAACGTGGAAAAACTTTTATGTGTACAAAAATCACTGTTCACAACACAAGAAAAGCTTTCCTAATTAATGTAGAGAGGATTTCGCCCTAGTATAACTCTATATATGTATCTTATTTCGTCTCTAAGTAAGTCCGGGCATATGGTTAATGGTGGTTTGACCATCGTCAAACGTCCAGCTAATGCGAATGAGCGACAACCCAAAAGGGAGGCTGAACGGAGGAGTGGGGAGGATATAAACGACAATGATAGCTATTAGGCAACACTGACAGCCTGCTAGATCCGATTGTTTGAATCAACTACGAAGGTACTAAGGATGGAACATATAAGGTGTCACAACCTTTCCCCTTCCCTTTTTTGCCCACATATCCCACATATCTCACAATCTTTACCCAGGTAGTCAACCCACCAGGTTAGAACTATGACATAAGGGAGAGGATAAGATCGTGGTCCAGTGGGAGAGTGCCACCTGTTGTACATCCTAGTAACACCCAATCCACTATATAAATAGGAAGGTAACTAGTGGGTCAGGGTCCTTCTAATCCATCTTCTTGTATGTATCTTACTCCGGCCATTTTTGGGGAAGGGGCCACCTTGTATCTCCAAAAGACAATATATACATAGTTTTTGTCTACTGCTGCCATCCCCCTCCTCCTTCCTCTCTGTCTCTTGCTCTTACCCCTACAAGACCTTGCACTCCAACGTGAAGGGGAAACTCCACTCCATTGGTACACATACCCTTGTGGCATCCGGGTAGAGGTGTAGTTTTTACTATGACTTGACCTTTTACTTTGAAGGTTGACTGTTGTTACTTACTGGATTATGTAATGAACCCTAGATATAATGAGAACAACCATGCATAGTGCACTTAGGTATTTAGGGGTAGTCTGGTCTATTATCCCTAAATATTATAATAAACTCTAAGCAAGGTAGCACTTACCTTCTATAAGACTCTCCCCTAATTTTGACGTCCCAATAGGCTTTTCAGTTAGTATAGATGAGTTCGTCATGTTAAGTAGGGTTAGGAAAACCTCTAGGGTTGACCTAACCTTAGTGTTGCCCTACCCCACATCTTAAAATCCCCACCCCTTGGGTAGGGTTTAGAGGTAAAATTAAAAGCTCATCTCGTTAATTAACTAAGGGGCTAACTAATTCCGTGCCAGCCCACTTACACATATAGGAAAGGGGGGGGGGGGGGAGGGAGGCTCCGTTACATAAATAAGGTAGGGTATATGTAGAAAGAGTTCTTAGGTTCATGATAGAGCTCGTTATTCTTCTATCGGCATAAGCTCTAACTTATGTTATCAAGGCACAACCCTCTGTTGTGTTGCCTCAACTTTTAGACAATAGGGGTACATTTCACCTTAGAGGTAGCCTACTTAACGTTGGCGAATCCATGCCTGGGAGGTTTTGTCGGATTGCATGTTCCAAGGGTCAGAGGTTGAGGCTTGTCTCTAGCTTTCTCCTCCACGTCAAGCTAACAATAGCACTCATAACTAAGCAAGACACATTCGTGTCCTAGTCCAATTGTGGGCGTGGGATCTTGGCCAACATGTTTTCCTTATCGAGTTCTTGAGGGATCCACAGAGGGATTCTAGAGTTGGCATTTAGGAACCACATTTGTGGCACTTGGTGTAACTCTTGGATCTAAGGGTTATGGCATGATAGCTCACATCGTGAGAGACAGTGTCACATGAAGATGTGATACTAGGCTAAACGACTGGTACAACACTCGAGGCACACCCTTTGGGGTTGTGTCATGTGTTTGTAGTCAAGGGGTTGGATACTTTAGCAAATAAACATGCTTGTACTTGCACTAGGGTGCTAAGCCTTGGCATCATTTCAAGGAGGTTAGGTCTCGTGTACTTTTGGCACACCTTGATAGGGGGTGTTCTCCTTGGGTTTTAAGGGTTGAACAACCTAAGCTCATTAGCAAGAGCCCTTTTGTGAGGCACTCACAAGGTCGTGTACTTAGGGTTATCCAAATCTAACTTTGGGGAGTTTGCTTAACAAACACTTGTGTTTGCCTACGGCATATACTCATGAGTACTAGCCCTAAGTCTAGGGTATAACTTGGCCACTCAAATCCTTAGGGGTTAGTTGTGTTCAAGGTACTCCTTGTCACTCTATAGGGGTTGTACTAATTCCTCAAGGATGCCTTAACTTTGTCACAGGGATATGTGTGAGACATGTCCTCTTGATGAGGTTAGGGCATGAGCCTATTTAGGTCTATTGGAATAGGGTCCTAAAGTCTACTTGGGTTATCCTTTAGGGTTCAGGGGATGGACTTAGGGTAGGACTTTGAGTCACCTGCCTAATTAGGCATTTGAGTTAGGCTCTTGGGGTCATCTTGGAAGACTTAGCGTTGCTCACACAGGGTTTTGACGCCGAATGGCCACTTGGCAGCCACGTGTAAACCCTTTAGATAAAACTTTGATAAGAGGTCACTACTACACCTTCTGGTGCATCCCGAAGTAATGGCCAGACCCTTGGTTGGAAATCCTGGGATTGGGCATTGGCAACAATGTCTTGGCAACCACTAAAAGCACCTAAGTCAACCCACATCTTATTTGTAGAGTCCCTAATGACCAGTCAATTCTTTAGTTTGTTAGCCCACTCGCAAGCCTAAAAAGGAATGCCCAAGTTCACATTCCATAAGAATAGTGGTTGAGGCCTTGCTCTGGCCACCTCTGCCCAAATAGGCACAAGACTCATCCACGCCAAGCTAGGGACAATACTTGCAGCTCGGCTAGCCACGCATCCTAACTCACAAGGTGAGCATTGACCGTGGACTTGGCTAATTGGAGGTGTGAGTTCCTAAGAGACGAGTTCCTAACATGGGTTACTTTACCAGATTTAGTGGGGTTTCCAAATAGGGATTCTAGGGTTGGTATTTAACAAGCCACCTTCATGGCACCAAGTGAAAACTCTGACAATTGATATCAGAGCAACTTCTCTGCGGTCAGTAGGACTGCCTAAAGTCAAAGGGTGTTTCATTATTTAGATTACTCTAAATTCCTGATTTACTCTATCACTTTTAGTTGACATGTTTATATTCTGTGCAGAGAGTTTGATCTTATGAGTTATCAAACTTTGGAGAACACTTGCTCAACGAGTTGGTGTAAGATTTTAGGTAGGTCCGAAAGTCTTGTGCTAGTTTAAGTTGTTGTGGGGGTGTACAACCTATGTAGAGTGTTTTCAACTCTGTGTTGGGAATATTTTAGGCATATTCTCTGAGTGTTGAAGCTAGGTTCAATATGATGAGCAAGAGAACATAACTAGAGCCTGAGGCAAAGAGGCTTGTTGTAGAGGCTCAAAATGAGGAGATGGATGAAGCTGACCCATGTCGACCACCAAGGGTTAGATCATGACCTAGTTAGCGAGAAATAATGATGGACGTCCTAAACAAGCTTCGAGGGGATGTTTTAGGGTTTAACAATTGAATTGATAATGCTGCCATTTAGCTTCCAGCTACAGCCGCAGTTCCAAATGTTTCACAAGCAGATACACAAAAAAAGAAGAAGAAGCATTTAGAGTCAGGTTCCTCTTTATTAGATTCTTTGATAGATGAAGGTGATAGTGGTCCAGTAAGTTCAAGCCAATCAAGCCTTCAAATTTTGTGGGTTCAAAAGACTACAAAGTTTTGAATGACTGGTTGTATGATATCAAAAGTTATTTCGAGGCCGCTTTCATGAGAAGGCAAAAAGGTTGCATGTGCTAAGTAGTTTCTTAAAGGAGAAGTTAAACTTGGTGGCAGATTTTTGAAAGTGAACAGGGATAGCGAAACAGTTGGAGGTGCATTAAAAAGAACAAAAAGTAGTATATGCCAGATGACCTTAGATTGCGATTATGTGTTGACTTGCTAATTTGTAAATAAGGACCTCGAGGAAACCCGATGGACTATGTTTATTGATTTGAGATTGTATGGCATTTGGTCCCGAATATGAGTGATAATGAAGCTCGAAGTTGCTTTATGGCTAACTTGAATGAAAGGACTCGAAAGGGGATTTTAAAGTACAAGCCAACAAGCTATCAGGAATGTCAAGAGGCAACTCAAAATGTTGCTTATGGCATGTCATTAGAAGACTTGTATAATAAAGACGATGAATCAAAACCTAAACTGTGGAGTTATCCAACGTATGGGTGGAGAAGGTTCGATAAATAATGAACTCAATCACCATCGGTTCGAAATGCAAGTTCCTTTGCTGGGCAATTCAAATTTTTGGACACATCAACAAAGCCCATCGAATCTCAAAAACCATTAGCCTTACCATTGCCTCAACATGCCAAGGGCCCAGTCTCAAAGTCTACTCCTCCGCAGTCTGTAGGCAAGCTCTAGAATGTCATAATTGTAATAAGTTTGGTCATTTTGCTAAAGAATGTCGGGCGCCATCACAACAGTTAGGTCATTTCAAGGTGATGGTACAAGAGGAAGTTATTGAACTTGAAACGCTTGAAGATTTTAAAAGCTAGTCAAAAGAAGTAATGTTGTGTCAAACACAACCTACCTTATTTACTATTCAAGACAAAACTGACCCTTTGCTATATTTAACAAGAAGGATATAAAATAACCAAATCTGAATCATGATTGATACTAGAGCAACCTATAGCTCGTCGATTGAATTTGGATGTAACAAAGATAAAAACACTAACAATATAGCAAGGGCAATTCTATTCAAATCAAAAGTTGGAAGGCTAAGCTAGACTTAGTTGTTTTGAATATGAAAGGTTCAACTTTGTGTTAGGTATGAAATGGTTTCATAAACACGTGAGGGAATCCGAGAACAATCGAATCACACTTGCATCCTTACGTTAACATAGTTGCGTAAGGCGGTTAGACATCAAGAACAGGTATTTCTTATAATGGTTTTAGATACCTATGAAGTCAAGATAGGAAATGGTTAGGAATCTATTCCCAATCCCATTTTGGAGTCTTAAACATGTTTAGTTACCACTTAAGCTACCTCGTTGTCAAGGTGTGGATCACATAATAGAGATTCTGCCAAGTTTGTCTCCTCTAGCAAGTTTGTCGGTTAAATCCTCAGGAGTTGATGAAATTGAAGAGACATATGGCAGAATTGATTAGTCGAGGTATATTTGGCATAGCCAATCACTGTATGCAATAACTATAAAAATAAGTGGATGACTTATTTGATAGGCTATCAAAGATAAGTATTTTTCAAGGATAAACTTAAGATCTAGGTATCATTAGATTTGAGTAGTAGAAAATGATATTGAGAAGACGGCACATTATGGGTCATTTAAGTTTCTAGTCATGCCATTCGGATTGTGTAATGCTTCAACAACTTTTTGCACAATGATGTATGATGTGTTTAGAAACTACCTAGACGAGTTCGTAGTGGTGTATATTATTAACATTCTTATCTCAGGTTAACAATTGAGGAATATGTAAAGCATTTGAAAAAGGTGTTTCAAATATTGAGGGAGAACCAGTTGTTTATTAAAGAAAGTAAGTGCGCATTTGGTCAAATCAAGATTAATTTTTTAAGACACTCAATCTCAAGTGGGAAAGTTGTTATGAATTCAAAGAAAGTTCAAGCTATTACCGAGTGATCAATTTTGAAAGACATGTATGAAGTCAAATCATTTCATGGTCTGACAGGATATTATCGTAGGTTCATAAAGGTTACTTTGAGATAGTGGCGCCATTGACAGATCTCACGAAGAACATTCCATGGCATTGGACTCTAGAGTGTCAGTGGGTGTTTCATCAAACTTAAAGAAGTTATCTCTTCTAAACCAATTTTGCAGTTGTTAAATTTTGAAGATCCATTTGAGGTAGAGTGTGATGCTTCCAACTTTGTAATTGATGGTGTATTACAAGAGAAAGGACATTTGGTGTCCTTTTTTTCAAAGAAGCTAAATGCAACACAAATCCAATGGCCTACTCACAAAAAGGAATGTATATTATTGTTGATTCCTTGGAGTACTGGCTTCATTATCTTTCAAGTCATGACATTGTGGTTTGAACAGATAATGTAACTTTAAAGTACTTTAAAACGCAGCCAAAGCTATCACCAAAGTATGCTAGGTGGCAGCAGAAGTTAACTTGATTTCAGCCTAAAATCAAACATAAAACTGAAAAGACAATGTGGTAACTGACGCATTTAGTAGAAAAAGTCATCTTCATATTATGTCACTAGTGTCAAATTTGGTAGATGAATTTGTGATGGCATATCTTCAAGATGAATTTTTCTAAGGAGGCTTTGAAACTAATAGTAAAGAGGAAACATGTTCATCAATTACGAAGAATGATGATATTTCAAAGGAAATAAAAAGTCAAATTGAAGTGGGCACATTTTGTAGTGTGGGATGAAGTTCTTTATTAGACTTTGTGTTCTAGAAGGGACAAGGAGGCAAAGACTGTTAATAGAACATCACGATGTTCCTTTGGTAAGACATGGTGCAAGGCATAAGAAGTTGGCTCTACTGAAATAGGAATGTTATTGGCTAGAAATGATAAACGACATTGTTGAATATGTTAAGACATGCTCTATATGTCAATAAGTAAAGAGTCGATTGCAAAACGAGCTAGGAAGTTGTAGTGTATATTGATTCCAAAACAGCTATTTCAAAGTGTTACTTTGGACTTTGTCACGGGATTGCCAAAATTTTGTGGTTTCAATTCTCTCATGGTGGTGGTCGATTGGTTTTCATTTCATTCCAACTGTAGAGACAGTGACTGCGAAGTAAGAAACAAAGCTGTTTTCTACAAAGTCATAAGAGTACGCGGACTACCAAAAACGATGATCTCAAATTGAGATTCTTAGTTTACAGGCAAGTTTTGGGAAAAGTTGTTTAAATAATTTAGTACAATGCTGAAGTTTAGTATGGTTACCATTCATAAACAGATAAAGTCAAAGACTATCTTAAATGCTATGTTCAAGGTGATCAACTTAAATTCTAGCTAAAGTAAAAAATTAACTAATTTATTGTCTGTGTCGGGTGACAGACTTTGTAGACGTGCAAAGGTCTTTATGTGTCACAGGTGGTTGGTCATTAGGGACGTCGTAGGCCATATGTGGGGTGACTTATGTAGCCTCGGTGGTTGCCAAGATGTTGTTGCCAACGCTCAGTCCCGGGGGTCTGGCCTTTACTTTGGGATATGTAGGAAGGTGCGATGATGGCCTCTACCCAGATGCCATGAGGGTACATGTACCGGTGGTTGAGCTCCCTTCTACCTCCTTTGAGGGGAAAGCTAGACAAGGAGAGGGAAATGGGAGATCTGATGAGGGACAACGGTAGATATAAGATATATATAAATATATATACTATATATATATTGCCTATTGAGATACAAGATGGCCCTTCCCCAAAGAAGGTTAGAGCAAGACACAATTGAGAAGATGGATTAGAAGGACTTCAACTCATTGCTTACCTTCCTCCTTAAATAGTGGGTCGGCTGATGCTAGGTCATAGGCCTAGGTGGCACTCCCCCACTAGTCTATCGCCTTGTGACTGGGTCTTGTCCTATGGTCTTAATGCACCTCCCTTATGTGTGTTATCCTAAGTACCTTGGTAGTTGATTTGGACGATTGGATCTAGCCCATTGTCAATGTCACCTGGCAACCATCATGTCGGTTAGTACCCATTATACCTTCCCCACTAGGTTGTTCAGCCTCATTGCTATTTTGCATTGGCTAGCAGTTTGAAGGTGGTTAAACCATTATCAACCAAATGCCCTACTTGTTGGCACGTTCTCAGGCCATGCACTCATTCATCCTAGCCTACACCATAGTGCTTGCGGTATGTGATGGCTTTGTTCTCTACTGTGGCCAGCTTCAACTTCAGGGAGGCAATTGTCACATCTTGTAGCTTGGTAGCTCCTTGTAGCTTTGCCTCATATCTTGCCTCATGTTGCTTTTGGGTTCGTTTCAGTTGGGCATCCAACTCCCGAATTCGCTCGTGCAAGTGTTGTAACTCCTACTCTCTTACTGCAAGTAGTTGGGCCTATTGTTGGGCATGCTTCTCTAACTCTATGATGGTGGTTCATAGCGGGTCTTGTTGGGCTTCGGCCAGGCCACGCTCCCCCCCCCCCTATTTAGCTAAAACAGGATGATCACCAAACAATTCTATCGGCATGGGCTTCCCCTGAGCGGTTGCCAAGTTGGCCTTGGCTTCTGTGAGTTGGGTGATGTGCTGGTGTAGTTCCTCCCTGATAGCTACCAACTTCTCTTGGGCTTCCTTGAGCTCCCTTCCCTCTTCTCGAGCTTTTGTGCCAAGCTCAAAGGTTTGCCTCTCCTTCTCTACTATGGCACGTTTGTTGTCCCACCCAAGTTGGTGATGGTGTCATTGGAGGCCATCATACTTCTCCTATAGCTTGTCTAGGCCCTGGCTAATTCTAGGCAGGCCTCCTTTGCTTGCTTTTGCCCTGTCTCCACGGCCTCCCATGGTTGGACTCCTAAAGGACCTATTATGCGTACCCCTTGGCCTCCTTCTGAGTGGCCGGCAACATTATGTGAGCTTAACTACTATGGCATCGTGCTCCTTGGTCACTCCCGTGAGGTCTAGGTTGTTGTACATTGCCACCGCCTTCCTGATCTGATTAAAGGCTTTGGCAAGTTCGAGGTGAGCTGAGGAAGCCCATTGCCCATTAGCGTGAAAGTGCTAGTAGGTTTTGCTCAGCACGTTGTCTGTGTCTTCCTCCTTAACGCCCATATTGGCTAACTACAATGGACCGGTAGGATCCCCCTACCTTCTGCGGCACATGTGGCAAGTCTCGTGGTACTTCAGGGCCTTCTACTAGGGGATTGTCAATATGGACTCCATCCTTGGAGGTCTCTACTCCTTCTCTCGCAATTTCCTACCTCCGGCCTGTTCCAAGGATGGGTCCTCTCTCGTTCGCTTTAGTGATGACTCGGTTGCTTCCTTTGCTGGCTTGTACCTACCTGCTCTCCTTCCTTTGATTCTTTTGTGGTGTCCGATTGGAGCTACACCAATAGGAGATTTGGGGCTCGGTTGATCAGTCAGACAAGCATCACACTGATGTGGCTGGCCATGGAGAGCTTCCATCCTGACCCCTTCCAATGCCTCGAGTCAGTATTGGATATCATGTAGTGCTTGAAACAGTCCGCCCAATCCACGATGACTCCCTCCCAAGCGCTGCATAGGGCATGCGCAGCCGTGTGCCAATGCATCTCTTTGTTCTCCTAGTGAACATGAATGTCGTGACCACTAGGAACTCATCCACGTCCTCTCCTTCATGTATGCTGAGCTTTGATAGTGCTATTTGTCCCTTTTGGTAGGGAACCACTAGTGTTCAGATTTTGGTAGCTCCTCCATGTCATCTGGCAGCTTGAATACCTCGGCTAGTTGGTTCAGGGCCACATGGTAAGACACTGTGCCTCCTAAGTAGAATCAATCCCCGACTGTTTGATCTTCCCTGTCTCCAGTTGTGCAGTCTAGATGAATTGGCAAGCTCGCTTAGCAAATCCTTGGCTCTCGACTTCTCCCACGAAAGGTCGAAGAACCCGATTAGGTGCACCCACTTCTGACCTACTGGACTTCGGTCGCTTAATCAATTTCTTAAATTTGGAGTACCTGTGTGCTACAAGTTCTGCTATCCTCTCTTGGCCTTTGTAAGGCACCCGAATCTCTTGAATGAGTGTTGGCTTGTTATGTTTGGACCATTCTGTCGTCGTGGTGCTAGAGGGTGTTGGACTGTCATGCTAGGAGAGGAGCGATCTTGCTGTAGCGTGAGCAGAGTGTGTGCCCTTTGTTTACTTCTGTTGTCCCTATTATGCATGGTGCTGACTTGGCAGTCTAATAATGTCATCTAAGGTGACTATCGCATTTACCCTTGTGCCTTAATTGTGTAATAATGGCACCACTTGACCATTTATTACCTTGTACTACATGCTTGAGCATGTGGCCCACCCTTGTGGACTGTGTGACCCCGTGAGCATGTCTCACAGATACCTTCTAACAGAGTTAAGACATCATCACTTACCCCTTGAGGAACCATCCTCATTTAGGAGTATACACGTGCGGCTAAGGAGGCTGGCTTTCCAGTTGGGTGCCCCTTCCTCTGGCTCCTACCGCCAACCTCCATTGTGCTTCTGTGAGGGCATCCGATGGGGGTTGCTTCTTCCCCTCAGGGTTCCTGGGTTGGGGTTTTTGCCTGGGTGGACATACAGCTTGAGGTGATTCCCATTGACCTTCTTTCATAGTGGCTGTTTATTGCCTCCCAATAGTACCATACTATTGTTGAAGGCCTCCAAAACCTCATATGGTCCTTTCCATCCTAGCCTGAATTTGCCCTTTTGGAGTGCATGCAGCCGCATGCACTTTGAAACCCACTGCCATATTTGTACCTCGGATTTTTCCTTTCATGTCCCTCGCTCGTTTGATCTATTGTTTCATAGTTCTCCCTAGTCAGCTATGCATGAACTACTCCTTGTCTAGCTATTCTAGTCTTTTTTGGGTAACCGCTCATTCATTTATAATCATGTTCTCCATGCTCGTTCATAAGTTGGGTATGGTGAATTCCCATGGCATGATGACCTCTAGGCATAAGCCAAATGAAAGGGCGTTGCTCCCATTGCGATTTTGAAGGTCATTTGGTACACCCATAAAATGGACAATAACATCTCTCCCATTGCATGGGTTCTTTGTGTAAAGCTTCCTCAAGATGGACTTTGGCTTTGTCCATTCCTTGTGGGTAATAGGTTATTATGTGCAATGCTTAATGACGAACATATTGACCAACTCGCAGATGGTTTCGTTGATGAAGCAACTCCCTTGATCTGATACTAGCTCCAGTAGACAACCAAACCTTGTCAAGATGTTTGTATAGCTGAACTTCGTTGTCTCCCTGAGCGCCTTCGCCTCTACCCACTTTGTGGCATAGTTTGTGCCACCACAATATACCTGGAGTGTGTCACGTGGGTGATTGGGCCACGAAGTCTAGGCCCCACTTCTCAAACACCGCCATTCCTGCTGAGGGTGGTACTCCATGCCTTGACCAGCCGTTGGTTTGCCTATTTGTTGATAGTCATTGCAGCTTCTCATTGCCTTGGTGGTGTCTTGGAAGTCATGGGCCATCATAATCCAATCTATAAAATCTTCATGGTTGTCTTGTCCCCCCTAAAGTGTCTCGCACTAGGTCTCGCGTGCACCGCATCAAAAATCTTGAGGATTTCCACGCCATGGGACTCCCAAAGGACGTCATCCCTCCCACTGTACAGCTAATCCTCGATCAACCGGAATGGCATGCATCTTCAGGCGAGGCTTTGCTTGTGTGTAGCCAGTATTCTTGAAGTCTGTCAAGCCCATTGGCAAGGTAGTGTGTATCGATCTTACCAAACCTAGAATGTCCACTCTGGTTGCCGGCTCAGTGGTTTACAGTGGGTTTGGCTATCACAACCCGATACAGGATACATGATATGCCTATAGGACCGATACAAGATACAGAATACAGATATGCCTACAAGATATGCCTATGATATACCTAGGATATGCTTATAGAATATGCTTACAGAATATGCCTACAGGATAGCCTACAGGATAAAGGTCATCATTTTTAGCTCATGACTAGATTAGGCTCATGACCAGATTAGCTCTTAGAGTTGTGAGCAGAAAAGCTCTGACCTAATTGTTATACAATCAGTTACTATTAACACTAGTCATTTTACGATCATTCTTGTTTTGTTCTTATCTTGTTCCTTGCTTCCTGTTCTCGTATTGTTCCTAATTCATGTCCTACTCTTGTCTTGTTCTTAGTTCTTGTCTTGTTCCTAAGTCAAGCTCCTTACTGTTCTACTCTTGTCTTGTTCTTAGTCCTTGTCCTGCTCCTGAGTTAAGCCTCTTTGCTTTTGGATCGTGGCTTGACAGTTTAATAATAATCCTTTCATAGCTCCCGATTTTCTAGTTACTTTTTTTCCTTGGTTCTTCTCCTTTGTTTTCCTCCTTTTTTCTTTCATAAATCATGGTCGATTTTGAGCAATTTTAATGCGAGCACCAAATGTTGCTTCATGAGTTGGCCACTTTACGCCAAGTGGCCATAGATGCAAGGTTTTCACCAATGCAACGCATGCAGTTGCTAATGCATTCCTCCAGATTGCTGCGCAGGCTCTTTCTCAAGCATCCGTGGTTTCCTCTCCATTGAACTCTTCTTCAAAGCTGAAGAAAAGTTTAGTGGCAATTATGCCGATTTCAAGTTTCTTGAATCAGATCAGGCTTTTAATCCACATGTAACCACGCGTTACAACTGATGCACAAAAGGTTGGCCTTTTAGCATCCTTACTAGTTGGATCCCCACGGGCTTGGGTTGCCCCTTTGCTGGAGCATGACGACTCATTGATGGAAGACTTTAAAGGATTCGTGGCTACCTTTGAAGCCTGCTTTGGAGATCTTGATAAGTACTGTTCCACATGAACGAAGTTAAGGAAGCTCAACAAGGATTACAACCAGCTTTTGTCTATACATCCGATTTCAACAACTTGCATGAACATTCCATGGGACGAGACTGCATTGATCGAACACTTCCGTTTTTGGTTGAGGGATGACATGAAGAACCTTTTCCTTACATTATCGGATGCCCAAACCTTAACAAAGATCATGCAACAGGCCATTCGATACAACAACGTTCGAGCATCATCAAGAAAAATCCTATCAACAGTTCATGGAAGCCAATCCTGTAGCTATAGCATATTCCTACGACACCTTCTAGAGTAGTTCCTATGGAGGTTGATAAATACAAGTGTGGCTCACTTTCAGTTGCTGAAAACAACGTCATTGTGGTAGAACTTATGCTTGTATTGTGGTAAAGCAGGACACAAGGTGGCAGAATGTCCTATTAAAGCGAGGAAGTTCAAGATGTGTGAAGTTCAATGTCCACTTCGTCTAGGAGCCGCGAAGTTGAACGTAGGTGCAAAGATCCATTAGTGCTGCTCATTACCATCCCATCACTTAAGTTTCCTGTACACATTCGCCTCAATGATCGAGATTAAGGAGTTTGCCCTGTTAGACACTGGTGCAAATGCATGCTTCATGAATGACATTTTTGCAACTCAGCATGACATTCCAATGGTGAAGTTGAAGCGTGTAGTTCCTGTAGAAGTTGCAGATAGTCGTCTGATTGCTTCTGACGCAGTTACCCATGCTACCACACCTCTCTTGTTGGCGCATTCAACTGTTCGATTTCCTTCAACTTGATCAAGACTCGGAAGACTCCTATTGTTTTGGGCATGCATGCTTCGTGGTTACAAATCCTCAGATTGACTAGAGGTCTAACACGTTTCCTCTCCGGCAGCTAGGATCAATCCTGTACCTTCTTGCGTGTAGGATATGACCTTAGTGTCTGAGGTAGTACAAGCTACAAGATTGACTGTGCCTATTCCTGTATGGTTAAAGATTCCTCCTTGACAGGGTTCACCTCATGTCAGTTCCTTAGCACATCCGCAGGCTCTCTCCACTCCTATAAATTCACAGATTCATGTACAAGGTTCTTCCAATCCTGTATCAATGTTGAAGATTCCTCCTCGACAGAATTCACCTCATGTCAGTTCCTCAGCACATCCGCAGGCTCTCTCCACTCCTGTAAGTTTGCGGATTCCTGTATAGGGTTCTTCCAATCCTGTATTAGTGTCGAAGGTTCCTCCTCAACAGGATCAACTCCTGTCAGTTCCTTAAACATTCACAGGCTCTTTCTCACTCATGTGCATTCACAGACTTCTGTACAGGATTCTTCCAATTCTGTACACTCATCAACATCCACACAGGTTTTCCCCAATCCTGCCTCTTTTCATTACTCTGCTTCTGTTCCATCCCCCAAGATCCTTCCTCTTTTTTATTTACAGCTCCCTCCTTCTCCTGTCCAAGTTCTTACCACTACTATGCATGAACTTGCCACTGATCCTGCTCCTTTTCAATCTCTTTACTTTTTAAAGTAACTCCTACGTCCTCTTCTATCTCTCATGTATCTAACTTTTTGTTTTTCAATCCCCTTCTCCTCCTACATTTTTGTTAGGAACCACTACGTACAAACTAGAAACCCTCACAAAACCACGGCTGTCTTTAGTCTCCACACATTGCTCTCCCAAAAAGGCTTCCAATCTTAGTGTGCCCTTAATTCTCTTAGATCTAGGTATAGCTCTTTAGGAATATTCTAGCTTATACCTTTCTAAGGAATATTCTTTGATTCGTTATACGGGTCATAACAATCCTCCCCCCATTAGCAAGTCCTTGTCCTCAAGGGCAGTATAAACTTACTCAACTGGTCTTGTATCATTAGCCTCGTACATCCACAAAGAATCTACCCAGGACTCATTCCTTGTGAGTACTCTCTTTAATTGGCTAATATGAAACTCCTTCTGGCAGTCGTAGTTGATATGTCACCTTATCGATACGCTCTAGAATTTCATAAAGACCTGAGTACCTAGGAGACAACTTATCATTGTGTCCCTTCCGTAAGGCCACAATAGTGTTCCGCTTTACATGTGTGGCAAATACCACTCAGAGATATACATAATCTCCCACCTGGAATTCTTGGAAGCTTCTGTGCTCATTAACAAACTTGATAGCTCGCTCTAAGCTACTTATAAGTTCTTCTTGCACAAAACTCTGAATGTTTCTAAGCTCAACACTCAAATCTTTAACTTCCTCATCCATGTTGCCTTGAGCTTTCTTACTTGCTAAACCCAGCTCAAAAAGCTATCTTGGAATCCATCCAAACATAACATAATATGGACTCATTCTAATGCCACTGTGTCCTTGGCAAATGGATGACAAAGTCCATAGATATTGCCCCATCGCCTGTCTGGAATAGGCAATGGTACTAATAGCCCACTTGGTTTTTCCATGGGCACCTTTACTTGCTAACACTTGTCACAAGTCCTGCAGTACTCTATGATATTAGCTTTCATATTCCTCCAATAGAACCTTCTCTTGATCAACTCATACGTTTTCCTCCCCCCAAATGACCATCCTCCGGGTGATCATGATGGAAATATAGTACCTGGTTGATCAAATGGTCCACACGAGGAAGATACACACGGCCATTGTAGTACAAAACTCCATCCTAAAATGAGAATGGTGGCTCTAGCTATCCTCTGAGCTCCTGCACCTTAGCGTCTTATGCTTGAGCATGTTGAACTACCTGGCTAAACTCACTAACTGTCCTTGTTAATGCATTACATAAGCATGTTTGGAATTCTCTAACCACTGTGCTCTCCTAATGTGTGACAAAGCATATACCACCACGTTAGCCTTTCCCACAAAATGCTCAATAGGAAATTTGCCAACTCCATGAGCTTAACCATCCAACGAGCTTGCTGAGAGTTTAACTCTTTCTGTTTGAACATATACACCAAAGTCTTGTGATCTGTAAACACTTTGAAACTTGCACCATAAAGATAGTGCCTCCAAACTCATAATGCATTAACAATTGTTAATCCATAATTTCCTACCTTCCGTACTTCGATAAGATTGACATCGATAAACCCGTACTAAGGTCTACCGGATTAAGTTAAGACGTAATCAGACATCAGAAAGTCAGGAAAAGGGTAAGGATGGCAAGGTGTATAGCAGGTAGCAGTATTATGGATCCCGTCACAGTACTGGAAAATAAGAATAATACTACATCACAGAAATATGAGTAAGAGATAGACGTATTGAGAGAGAAAGGAAACTTATATTATGTCCGCTCACGGCACATAGTACAAAATAACAGTATACTCGGGATGCCCTTCTAGTCCTAATCTGGTCTATTTATACCGTACTCTAGACCCGTACTAGCAGTTATCACAACTGCCTCCTAGCCTTATCCATTCGGTTACTGTAACTCCTCCTTATCCTTATCCATAAATGCCGTACTCCGCTGCTACCGTATTGCGGTGACGCCCCGTATTGCTGGTGCATCAGTAACTCGTACTCCGATATATCCTTTCCACTCTCGGTTTTCCACAATATATATTGTTTTTGATATTTTCCCATTATATTGCCCATGAAATAACAAGAAATTCTACTAATGTCTAACTATGCTCCTAACATCCCCCCAAACTGGAAGTGTTGCATCGCCCCGATGCAACCTTACGATGTGCCCGCATGTGCGCACATAGAACTGATGAAGCTCTTCAACTTGAGTTCTTCGCGTAACTTCCGTACTTCGTCCGCGTCATCCGATGTTGGTGTTGCTGCCGGTTGAAGTCACTGATCTTCTCATGGATACTACGGACTTGATCAACTAGTGTATGCACTGTGTCCATAAGTACCTTGTTTTGATCGTACAACCGGCGTATGATATTCGACTGCTCCAATACTGCTTGTCAAGCGTGTTGCAACGGTCATGAAGCTGCTGACTGAAAGTAGCTTCGCGCGTTGAAGTGCTATCTTGCGTAATACCATCAAAGACATTGCGAAGATGAGAGAGCTGACCTTCAACAGTCGTATCCTGTGGTGGGTCTTGTGGTGGAGTCCGGGTGAAGCTGTCTGGTCACGAGTGCGCTTCGAACTCCTCGAGATATCGCGCTCCTGTCGATCCGAAGCGTGATGACCCATCTGTTGTATCGGTGAATAGGGCTGTTGCGGGTGCTCCTCTTTATCGTAATTGTTGTGTTCTTGGTAGATAGTCCAGGTGTCGGTTCTGCCAAATTCGGTTCTTGTCCTGATGTCGTACTGTGGACTCCCGTACATGCTGTGCTGGAGGTTCTACCTGAGGGGTATATATGAGTAGATGTACCTGCCGTACTTTGATGTGTACGATGGTGGGACGGAACTACGGGAGGATCCGTACTGGTGAATGGCACAGAATCTCATACTCCATGGGTTGTGTGGAACTCGGTCCTGTAGCCGTATTGTGGTCTGTAGTACTGTACCATCGCCTGTCGATGTGGTACAGAAGTTGATGCTAGGCTTATTTCGCATTCTCCGTTGATCTCCTCGTGGTAATGGTCTCCGTGCAATACTTGATCATCCCTTCATCCTCATCCAAAACTGATTACGATTCGGGCTCCTTTTCTGCGGCTCCTCTAGCTTCTTCGATTGCGTACGTGGTCGCTTCTTTGTCTTTGTTGGTAGTGGCGCATCCAAATTACGGACATCAAACACATTATCAGGATACTGATTCGTTAGACCTAACCAAAAACCTATTCGCGACGTAATTACCCGGTGTACCTTGGGTGCTAAGTCCGCATACGTAATGTTGAGACTTGTGAGAATATGATGTAGCACTGGAAATACCGTCTTCCTTGTCCTTGCTTTTCGGGTTGTGCAACGTGTTCAACTCCCGTAGTAGCCCTACTACGACTAGTTCCCCCCAATCCGGTCTCTGTCCCTGCTCAGATTGGTGATAAACATACCCGATCTCCTTGTTGAATCCTGCTGGCGTCTTGCGGAAAGCAAAGGCAGTTGTAATAGCCTTAATACGTCCCTTATGCGGTTCTCGCAGGATTGATGTTGGTGCCGCATTCGCCGTCTTCTGCTTTTGCCGAAACTTGTCCATGTTATCTGTAATGATGAACATATGTATGGACTTGAGGAATCGGATCATAAAATATCTGGTTCTGGAAATTAAAACAGATGCGAATGAGCTTACTTGAAAACGCAAATGCTCCACCCTGTAGTTGCAAAGCCTTGTATTGTGGTAGATACGCCTTAATCGCCTGATCGACCAAATGTTCCCCTTGTTGGTCCAATCGCTTGTGCACGAATATTTCGAAATATCGCTCCAGCTGCATCCTCTCGATCCATTCGCGAATGTCCGAAATCAATGTTGGTGCTGGACGAACAATCCGATAGCACTGGCGCAAGTGGAATTGAAACCGCTGGCTCCGATTGGGAATCCGCATTGACCCCTGTTGCCGAAGTGCTTGTCGTATTGTATACTCATCCATGGATTCCATATGCGCCCTTGAAATAGAAGAAGAAAAAGAAGAAAGAAAAGAAAAATTCGAAGTTGGAAATGAGGAAGAAACTAAGGAAGAATTTTGAAACCCTAATGAGTGCTGGCGGCGGCCGAGTACCCTTAACTTATACTCCGAGAATTTATGGTCTGTCAATTTCTGCCAGCTGTCCACGTGTCGAAATCAGATTGGTTGTGTGTGTAATTTCCTTGGTTTTCGATAGATTTGACAGGAAATATCTCATCATTGGATTTTGCATTCCTCGGACTTGTCGCTTTCTTGGATTCTGTCCTTCGCTCGTGTGACTTACTTTGATGTTTCGAGAAGATTCTGCTGACGTCGACCTCCAGCTGGCCACACATTTTTCCTTGTCGTCTTCCGAGTTACGATTTTGATCGTATTCCGTGTTAGTGTTTAATAGATATTTCTGTGTCGTCGTATCTGCCGTTCGTATTCCGGATCATTGTCGAGATCTTCTCTGGCTTGTTAGTTGTATATTTCCGTTCGATTCGTATTCGTAGTAAGTATGACCTTGTTGTAGCATCCATCAATATGACAGTGTTGTTTCTCGTATGTCGGTAATTATACGGTCCATGCCATTTGGACTTGAATTTATGACCAATCGGTCGAAGATTCCCTTGATAATGCCATACCATGTCTCCGACTCGGAATAAAGGTCGTCGTTGTACTCGTCGTAATCGATCGTGCCATGCCTTAATACGCGTTTGTATAGCTTGTATATTAAAAACTGCTTGTTGCCGTTTTTCATCAAGTTTTTCTAGTTGTAGTAGCCGTTGCTTAACTTGCTCTGCTTCCCCAATGCCGTATTCAAGTGACATCCGTAATGATGGTATGATATACTCTATAGGCGTAATTGCTTCCAATCCGTATGTAAGTTGAAATGGAGTAAACTTTGTGCCACTTTATACGTAGTACGATATGCCCATAATGCTGATGGAAGTTTTTCATCCCAGTTTTTACGATTAGTGTTTACTATCTTGGTTAGTACGGTCTTCAGTATTTTGTTAGTAGCCTCTGCCTGTCCGTTTCCTTGTGGATAATACGCAGTAGAGGTGTAATGTTTTACCAAATATTCGTTGCAAAGTACTTTGATGACGTTGTTGACGAAATGAGTTCCTTGATCACTGATAAGTTCCATTGGAGCGCCAAATCGTACTACGATATTCTCGTAGATAAACTTAGCTACCCGTATTGCGCGACAATCTCGTAATGCGATAGCCTCTGCCCATTTAGTAACATAATCCGTGAGTACCAATATATATTGATTCCGCTTGCTACTTTTAGGATTGATTGGTCCCATGAAATCCATTCCCCATTTCATAAATGGAGCTAATGGTTCCGTTGGATGCAATGGTGTACTTGATGATGTGGAGCTGGTTGGTGTTCACACTTCAAACACTTTTGACAATAGTCGATAGCGTCCTTGAATAACGTGGGCCACCATAATCCAGACTGTAATATTTTTCGTGCTGTTAATGTTCCTGCAAAATGTCCGCCATGTTCTCCAGAATGAGCTTCCCGTAATACGGTCTGCACTTCCTCCATTGGTACACACCTCCTTAACACTTCATCTTTGCCTTTCTTATATAGTATACCTGACACCATGCAGTATGGCTTACATCGTAATACGAGTTGCTTGCTGCTGCGTTGTTGCGTACTTAACCGGTGCTGTTCCAGTAGTTAAAAATATTCAATATCTTGAAGATATCCTTCGTAATTTCCATGCTTTGGTGGTTGTTCCTGTTGTACCTGGAATAAGTTAGCATCTGGTAATTCATCATTCACGCCAACACCTTCTTCGTCATTCGTAATACGACTTAGGAAATCTGCTTGTTGGTGTAATTTGCCTGGTTTGTGAATGATTTGAAAATCGAACTCCTGTAATAATAAAAACCAGCGTACTAATCTTCCTTCTAGCTTAGTCTTGCTTAGCAAATGTGTCAAAGCTTGATGTCAACAATGAACTTGACTTTGTTTGCAAGCAAATAATGTCGAAATTTCTTTGCTGCATAACCATTCCGAGAGCTCTTTTTCCGTAGTCGTGTAATTTTCTTCTGCAGGTGCTAACCGTCGACTTGCGTAATATAATGGTCGATCTTTCCCATCCTCCTGGGTTTGCGTTAATATGCATCCGATAGCGTATGACGATGCGTCCACTTGTACATGAAACTCCTGTTGCCAATTTGGACTCGCTAAAATAGGAGCCTTCATTAATGCCTGCTTAGTGTATTGAAACTCTGTTCGCATTCCGCATCCCATTTGAATGGTTGTGTTTTCCTCAACAGCATTGTTAATGGCTTCGCTATTGCTGCATAATTTTTGATAAACCTTCGATGATATCCCATCTTCCCTAAAAGCCGTCGTACTCCACTTACGTCTTTAGGTGGTTGCATTGTTTGTATGACTTTGATTTTATCTTGATCCACCATTATTCCGTCCTTGCAGATAATGTGTCCAAGCAAAATCCCTGATCTCACGGAAAACACGCACTTCTCCGGATTAAGAGCTATATTGTTCAATCGGCATTTCCCAAAACACTTCGTTAAACAGTCCAGTGTATATCTTGTGCTCCATAAATACTGAAATCATCCAAGAAAACTTTCATAAACGTGGTCAAATAATCCCGGAATGTTTCGCTAACCAAACGTTGAAAGGTAAATGGTGCATTACATAGCCCAAAAGGCATCACGCGATACGCATATGTACCCCAAGGACTGATGAATGCCGTTTTCGGTTGATCCTCAGGATCTACTTGAACTTGGTTGTATCCTGAAAATCCATCCAGAAAAGATACATTTCATGTCCTGCTACTGTATCCAACAATTCTTCGGTGAATGGTATTGGGTACGTATCTCGCTCGTTACATCATTCAACTTCTTATAATTGACACAGATACATAATTTGCCATTTCTTCTTTGGGACCACGACTATTGTGATAATCATTGCGGGTTTTCAATTGGATATATGAATCTAGCGTGTAATAATTTGTCCACTTCTTCTCTCACTTTTGCTAAAAATGTTGATTCATTCGATATGCTTGTTGTTCCTCGGAACTGCATGTGTAATAGTTCTATCTTATGAGTACAAATAGTAAGTGGAACTCCTTTAAGATCCTCGTAACTCCATGCAAAAACATCTGCATTTTGACGTAATACTACTATCAATTGTCTTCGGTATTCTGGTTCGAGATCAACTGCTATTCGTACTTTTCGTGGTCCATATTCACTTGTTTTAATTTCAACTTCTTCAGTCTTCTCATTTGTAGTAATTTCCAGTTTTTGCTGAGTACGTATCCTCTGTTCCTCTCCGTCTCGAATTGTAACTGCTGCTGCACAGGTTGTTTAAACTTATCCGTTAATCCAAGAGTATTCATGTGCTGGTGTTGTGCATTAGTTATTGTCTTCTCCATATTCTTCTTTCGGCATCATCTGGTATAAGTCCGCTTGTGCTATCTCTATGAGGTCTGGATTACTTTCGAATAGGAGTTTTTCTTCTTCCTTGTTCAAACCGTAATGCCAATCGAAATCCTCCATTTGCAATGGTCGGGTCGGTCGTCCTATTGGTTTCTTCTGCTGCGTTTGAACAACCGCTTCTCGTCCACTCTTATAGAGTACCATTTCGTCATGCTCCCAATTGTGTCGTACTTTCGCATCCCTTAACCATGGTCTTCCAGCAATATTTGGTATGGTTTACTAGTCTGCTCGATACGTAATACGACTAAAGACACCTTAAACTTGATTCCTGCAATTTCCATACACACAGTTCTAAGTCCCAATTGTTTGCAAGTCTGTTCTTCCAATTATGTTGACTCCTGAACCTCCATCAATAGGTATATTCTGAATATTGTTTTTACCAATTCGAGCCGTAATCATTGGCACCTCCTCATCCCAGTCCTTCTCATCTGTAAGAACTTCCGTATTCACTCCTACCTGACTTGTATCGCCTTGAATATTACTGACGTCCAAAGCATTTGTTATCTGTGTTCGTAAAAATGGTGCTAATGTCAGTAACTCCCTTATAGTTAACTGTACAGGTTGTTGCAGAATCACAGCAACAATACGATCTCCAAGTGGTACTGTTGATGTAGATTGCTGTGAATGCGTGCCCATTTCATTAGTCATCGAGTCTTGATTTTCCCCTTGTTGCATTTTTCTGAATTTGATCAGTTACTCGTTGTACTGTAGCCTTTTCTTTCTCCCAATTTTGCGTATTGGTTCCTCTTTGTTTGGCTCCATTCGTACTCGCTTGGCTCGTGTTACCGCATACGTCTCAGTTGAGGGTAGTTCTGCATCTTGCTCCCATTTACACTCGAATTTTGTTCTTGATACTCATCTGGTAAGTCCTCTGTTGAACTTCAATTCTCCGTGTTGCTGGTTCAGTGGATGATGTTCCGGTGTTAAATTCACGTTGTGGACATTCTGGTGAATAATGTCCCAACTCCCCACATGTGTAACACGAATATTGTTAAGTCGATTACATTCAGTAGAATAATGTCCTTTTTCTCCACATCTAAAACATGTCACATTCGGATTCTGTCCTCGTAATGCTGGTGGAGGTGGTATTGGTGGTAATAACGGTGGTCCTGACTGTGCCGGAGCTGGTAACAAAGGTTGTCCTCTGTGGTACATCCATATTATTACTTTGCCGGTAAAATGCTCCGGATTCAGGGGAATCTCCTTCCATTTTCGTTTCTGCGTTCCCCATTATACGATCTTTGTGGATAGTCGTATGAATTAGCATTCCGTGGTGGTGGATATCGTATTAGCATTCTGATTGTTGTTCCATCTAGGTGGTGGTGGAAATTGTTAGTACTTCCCGTGTTCCAACATTGCATCGCTTCATGACCTATTCCTCCACACATCTGACATTTAGGTATCTTACATTTAGAAGAATTATGCCCCTCATCTTGCATGTTGTACAAAATATTGCTTTGGTTCTTGATCGTATTTCGCTATCCTTTCGGTATTGCCTTCTTGTTTCCCGTTCATCTTCATCTACATATTTTGGGGTATCACCACTTCAAGTTGTTCTGCTTCTTTAATTGCTTCAACTAAATCAGGCGGTTTGATCAGTCGTACTTGAAGCTGTAAATTGTCTCGTAGTCCGTTGATATACCATTTTCTTTGCAAGTTTATCACTGATATCTCCGACCTCGCAGCGATTATATAATCTCCGAAATCGTCGAGTGTAATCCTCCACTGCCTCAGTAGGTCCTTGTCATATTTCTTGCAATTGCACTGTCGGATCTCGCTTTCGATACTTTCGTACTAATAATTCCTGAATACTGTAAGTAGTACGCTGTACTTATCAATTGTGTTAGCATTTTCGTAATACCAATCGCTAGCATCTTCCTTCAACGTAAATGGAATATTCGCAATTTCTCATCTTCATCATTAATTTCATTGGCTATGCACGCCTTCTCAAACTGCTGAATATGCCGATTCGTATCTTCATTCTCAAGACCTGAAAAAGTAGATGGTATTACCTTCCCCGTAATTGTTAATGTTCCCATCTCGTTCGGTAATTCTGACAATAGTTCCCAATTTCCTCGTGTTGATATTTGGGACTCGTGATCGTCACTCCCTTGATTCACGTCCTTTCTCTTGTGACTTCGCCGCACTTTGTCGTTTGTTGCTCCTGTCCTCGAGCTTCAACTTGTTCCTTTCTTCTCTGTTCCTCACGTTCTTCAATCCTCTTCCGTGTGTCTATTACTACTTGTCGCCGTACATACCGCTCCTCTCGTTCTCTTTGCTGTCTCTGCTTAATTTCTTCATATCTTTGGCGTTCTGCAAGAATACGTCGATAATCATCCATTCACCTACTATACGCCACAGATCCATTCTCACGAGGTCTTCGGCTCACTTTGCTCCATTTCCGCCATAGCTACACCAATCGCATCCAAGACTCTTGTCTAGTCTCAATCTTTTTCCTTTCGTCACAACTTTTTGAGTATCAATCTGCTCTCCTGCTACATATTACAACACAATTATCAATCACCTACTAACACGACCATCCTCCGTGGTCGCCATATGTTAACCCGTAATTCCTACCCTCCGTACTTCGATAGGATTGACATCGATAAACCCGTACTAAGGGTCTACCGGATTAAGTTAAGAACGTAATCAGACATCAGAAAGTCAAGAAAAGGGTAAGGATGGCAAGGTGTTACTAGGTAGCAGTACTATGGATCCCGTCACAGTACTGGAAAATAAGAACAGTATACTACATCATAGAAATATGAGTAAGAGATAGATGTATTGAGAGAAAAAGAAAACTTATATTATGTCCGCTCACAGCACATGGTACTAACAATATACTCGGATGCCCTTCTAGTCCTAATCTGGTTTATTTATACCTGTACTCTAGATCCCGTACTAGCAGTTATCACAACTGCCTCCTAGCCTTATCCATTCGGTTACTGTAACTCCTCCTTATCCTTATCCATAAATGCTGTACTCCGCTGCTACCGTATTGCGGTGGTGCATCGGTAACTCGTACTCCGGTATATCCTTTCCACTCTCGGTTTTCCACAATATATATTGTTTTTGATATTTTCCCATTATATTGCCCATGAATAACAAGAAATTCTACTAATGTCTAACTATGCTCCTAACACAATAGCCAGTAGTTCTTGCTCATACGTTGAGTATTGTTGCTCTGCAGGATTCAAGCACGGACTCTTATAAGCAATAGGCCTTCCCTCTTGCATAAGTACAACTCCAATGGCCACTCCACTTACATCAATGATACCTCATAAGACTTAGAGGGATCTGCAATACATAAAACTTGTGCACATACCAAAGCTTGTTTCAAAGCTTGGAAACTGCTTTCTCTGAAGCACTTCATGCAAAAGGACGTCCTTCCTTAGCAACCTAGTTAACGGAGAAGCTTTCTTGGCATAATCCTTGACATACTGTCGGTAATAACCAACCATGCCCAAGAAACTCCGTAACTCTTCTGTATTGTTAGGAACTAGCCATTGCTCCACCACTGCCACCTTCTGTGGATCAATTTTTCACTCCACTTGGCGTCAAAATGTGACCCAAATACTCCACTTTGCACTAAGCAAATGCACATTTGCTCTTCTTTGCATAGAGCTTGTTCTCCCTCAACAACTGAAGAACTCTTCGCAAATGCTACACATGCTTCTTCATATTCTTACTGTAAATAGGAATATTGTTAAGGAAGATCTCCACAAAGTCGTGCAAGTAGTAACCAACACCTCAGTCGTCAACCGAGTGAATGTGACTGGGCATTTGTTAAGCCGAATGGCATAACAATGAACTCGAAATGCCCAACTATCTGTGTGAACACTCTGGCTCCACCGAGATGATCCATGATAGTATCCACACATGGCATGGGCATCCTGTCCTTCACTGTTTGCTTGTTGAGAGCTCTGTAGTCTATGCACATCCTCATGTGCCATTTTTCTTCCTGACAAGCAATATTGGTGCACCAAATGGAGACTTGCTCAGTTGTATGAAGCCATATTCCAATAACTCCATCACTTGTCTCTTACCTCTTGCTCCTTAGCATGGCTCAATCGGAATGGCTTATGGTAAATGGCTTTCGTACCCTATTCCAGCTCCACACCTCTTGCATGTGGTAGCCATTGAGGTAGCTCAGGAGGGAAGACGTCAGCAAACTCCTCGCACAACAGCTTTGCTCAAGGTGACAGTAAAAGAATTTGTTTGGAGACTCAAGCTTTGTTCCAAACCAAGTGTCTTTCACTTCACTATACTCAAGCTTCATGTGCTTGGTGCTCCACTAGATCTTAGGATCCACACACACTAGCTTCGCAAGAAAGAAAGTCTCCACCAGCTGGGTTTTGCCAACCTCTAGCTGTAACTCTCCACATAAGCAATTTAGCTCTGTGTGACAACTAAGCCCTCAATCTCGTATTGAGGCACAGTCTTCGTGCAGCTCCACCAGCTGGTTTTGCCAACCTACAGCTGTAATCCTCCACACAAGCACTGTAGCTCTGTGTGATAATTGAGCCCTCAATCTCGTATTGAGGCACAGTCTTCGTGCAGCTCCACCAGCTGGGTTCTTCCAACCTACAGCTGTAACTCTTCCACACAAGCAATGTAGCTCTGTGTGATAGCTGAGCCCTCAATCTCGTATTGAGGCTCTTTCTACAGCTCCACCAGTTGGGTTTTGCCAACCTCTAGCTGTAACTCCTCCACACAAGCAATGTAGCTCTATGTGATAGCTGAGCCCTCAATCTCATATTGAGGCTCTTTGCGCAGCTCCACCAGTTGGGTTTTGCCAACCTCCAGCTGTAACTCCTCACACAAGCACTGTAGCTCTGTGTGATAGTTGAGCCTTTAAATTCATATTGAGGCACAGTCTTCGTGGGCAAGTTGCACTCCTCCACTAACTTTGTTGACACAAAGTTATCGCTACTCATGCTATCCACAAGGACTCGCACTGGACGCTCACCAAGTCGTCCTTCCACCACAATAGCACGTGTGTGTGGCTCCTCCCGTGCCATGTAGTTTACCTATTGAGCAAGAACAAATAGAAATTTACCTTGTGGTTTATAGAAGTTTCCTTTGTGCTCCTCTCCACGCTCCATCTCCTAAAGCTTCTTAGGCGTCTACTTGTCCTTGTTGCCATTGAAACTTTTGCCCTTGGGCTTGCTTCTCTTGAACAATTTGCCTTTTAGCATCTAACGTCTTCACACAGGTGGTATTATCCCTTCCCACTAGGCACTCATCTCGAACCTTGCTCCGATACCAATTGTTAGGAACCACTACGTACAAACTAGAAACCCTCACAAAACCACCCGGCTGTCTTTAGTCTCCACATGCTGCTCTCCCAAAAGGCTTCCAATCTTAGTGTGCCCTTAATTCTCTTAGATCTAGGTATAGCTCTTTAGGAATATTCTAGCTTATACCTTTCTGGGGAATATTCTTTGATTCGTTATACGGGTCATAACAGTTTTCCTTGCCATTCAAGTATCACTCCTTCCAGGACGGTTTTGATAAACATAAGGCTACAGTTTTTCCTGTTCACATGTCCTATGATTGTCCTATTGATCTTGTAAAAGGGAAGACTCCACCGTTTGGACCGATTTATGCACTATCACTATAGAATTGAAGGTTCTTCGCTAGTACATTGAGGACAACTTGGCATCCGGCTTTATTCATCACTCAAAGTCCCCTGTAGAGCACCTATCTTCTTTGTCAAGAAGAAAGATAAGAGTTTGCGTTTGGTTGTGGACTACAGGGGTTTGAATCAAGTCACCATCTGGAACCGATACCCATTGCCATTGATCCCGGAACTTCTCGATTGGCTATGAGGAGCAAAGGTGTTCACAAAGATTGACTTACGAGGGGCCTACAACCTTGTACAAATTCGTCCAGGCAATGAGTGGAAGACTGCCTTTCGTACAAGATATGGACATTTCGAGTACACGGTGATGCCTTTCGGACTTACCAATGCCCCAGCCATGTTCCAACACATGGTGAACGATATCTTTTATGACTTCTTGGACTAGTTTGTGTGTGATCTACCTCAATGACATTTGATTTTCTTCAAGAACCAGGTGACACATGACAAGCATGTACGATTAGTTCTATAAAGGCTTCGCGACCATGGCCTATATGCGAAGTTAGAGAAGTGTTTTTTGACAGGGATACTATGGAGTTCTTGGGCTACATCGTCTCTCCTGCTGGCGTTTCCATGGACATGCACAAGGTGAAGATTATCGTGGAGTGGGAAAGGCCCAAGTCTATATGAGACATACAATGTTTTCTTAGCTTTGCAAACTTCTACAGGCGATTCATACAGGACTTCTCCAAGCATGTACTTCCACTCACGAAACTCACCAAGCGCACAGGAGATTTCTCTTGGTTCGATAAGGCGGAACTCACGACAGCTCCAATTTTAGCACATCCTGATCCTTCTCGTCCTTTCTTTGTTGAAGCAGATGCGTCGGACTTTGCAATAGGTTCTATCCTATCACAAGTTGGAGAAGACAAGTTCATCATGTAGCCTTTCACTCTCGTAAGTTTTTTTCGGCGGAGATCAATTACGAGATTTATGACAAGGAACTTAAGGCCATTGTGGATTTGTTCGAGGAGTGACGGCACTTCCTGGAAGGTGCTGCGCATCCTGTACAAATTCTTACAAATCACAAGAACCTGAAGTTTTTTCAAATGGCTCGAGTTCTCAGTCGGCAACAAGCTAGGTGGGCGGAATTCTTATCACGTTTTGATTTTATCATCGTTTAGAGGCCTGTTTTTGGAATGGCAAAGCAAATGCATTGTCTAGGCGCTTTTACTTTGCATCAACCCCAGGCAATCCTGCATATGACTGTCAAAAAGCAAGTGTTGTTGGGTCCTGATCGATTTCGGCTTGTGGCACTACAAATTCATTAGGCTCCAGCAAATTTGACACTTCTACAGGACATTCGTTTGTAATTGGCTACAGACGACTTGGTAAAGAATGTGTTCTCACACATTAGTCCTGACATCGCAAGTTCCTCTTCCTCCAGTTCTCGTATAGACTACAAATTATTTGCCATATAGAACGGACTCTATATTGGGAAAGGTCTCATATACATTCATGTTGGTGTTTACAGGACTCGTGTGGTACAGGATTGTCATGATACCCCGGCTACAGGACATTTTGGTGTGGCCAAGATAATTGAGTTGGTGACTCACAACTATTAGTGGCCTGGGTTGTGAGGTTTTTGTGAAAAAGTTTGTACGGAGTTGTGACACCTGCAACATGTCAAAGATGCCTCGTCATGCGCCCTCTGGTCTTCTTCGTTCTCTTCCTATTCCTTTTGCTCCTTGGAGATCTATTTTTATGGATTTCCTCACAGATCTTCCTCCTCGTGGATTTGATGCAGTTCTTATGGTGGTTAACCGTTTCACCAAATAGGTTTATTTCTTACCATGTAACAAGACGGCTACAGGCCAGACAACTGCTGAGTTAATGGTCCGCAAAGTGTTCCAACATCATGGTCTTCTTAAGAGCATTGTTTTCTGATCGAGGCCCCAATTCATGTCTAGATTTTGGCGAGAGCTTCTTCAAAATCTACAAGTTAAAGCAGATCTTTCTTCAAGATATCATCCACAAACTAATGGGCAATCAGAATGCACAATTCAGACATTGGAGCAGTATCTTTGCTACTTCATCAATTACCAACAGCACAACTGTTTGGACCTTCTTCCTATGGCAGAGTTTGCTTACAACAACTTCATTCACGCATCTACAGGCCAGACACCTTTCTTCGCTCTTACAGGCTACCATCCACGTTTTGACCTTGTTCCTCATTGCTTCTTCTTTTTCCGCTCCTACAGTACAGGATTGTCTTCAGTATCTTCGTCAGGTATAGGATGATCTCCGAGTTCATCATCAGCAGGCACAAAACGGTACAAACGTCATGCTAATGCTCATCGTCAGCCGGCACCTACATACAAGATTGGTGATCTATATGGCTTCTTCGTCGGCATATTCGCACCAACAGGCCTTCTTCTAAGTTGGATTTTCAATGATTAGGCCCTTACAGGATTGTAGCTGAGGTAAATCCTGTAGCTTTCCGATTAGAGCTACCCATTACGGTGAAACTTCATCCTGTGTTTCGCACTTCTTTGTTGGAACCGTATCATCCTTCTTCTCTTTCCTGGTTGTATTTCTTCTCCTCCCTTTCCTGTGGTCATTGATGATGAACCTGAGTATGAAGTTGCAGCCATCCTTAATTCTCGTCTTCATCGCCGCCAACTTCAATACTTGGTGGATTGGAAAGGTTATTTGCCTACTAATCGCACTTGGGAACCTGCATCCAATTTACTCCATGCTTCTTCCAAGGTTGCTGCCTTCCATCAACATTATCCTACTAAACTAGGTCCCAGGACTTATGGAATTCATCTTTAGGGAGGAGGTGCTGTCACAACCCGATACAAGATACAGGATATACCTACATGACCCGATACAGGATACACAGGATATGTTTACAGGATATACCTACAAGATATGCCTATAGGATATGCTTATAGGATATACCTACAGGATAAGGGTCATCATTTTTAGCTCATGACTAGATTAGGCTCATGACCAAATTAGCTCTTGGAGTTGTGAGCATAAAAGCTCTGACTTAATTGTTGTACAATCAGTTACTATCAACACCAGTCATTCTACAATCATTTTGTCTTGTTCTTGTCTTGCTCTTTGCTTCCTGTGTTCCTAGTTCTTGTCCTGTTTTTGTCTTGTTCCTAGTTCTTGTCCTGCTCTTGTCTTGTTCTTAGTATGCACGTTGTAACTAAAGTGGGCATGATACGTGAAAATGGGAATATAAAAAATTACTAATTAATACTTAAGTTTTAATTATTAATTAATCATTTAATTAATATGTAATTAAGCCTTAAATATTAATTAATTAATTAATTAATCCTTCAATAACCTTACTTAGTAAGGAATATTCCTAAAATATCTTAGAATATTCATATTATTCTAAAAATAGTTTACAATAATGAAGAAATACTATCAAACATAATTACAAATGAAATCATTTTCTTATCAACATGTTAATTTTTTATAAATACTTTCTTCCTAACATACAAGAAATCTTTCATTTTGTCTAAATCATCACTCTCCGGATTAATCAAATCATTTTGGTCAATATCTTGATGTTGTTGCCACCACTTAACACTCTCACGAATGCAATTGGGAGTTGCCATCCTTGTTAATACATAAGATGTAATAAGAAGGTCTGCATAAAGGCTCATCTAAAAATGACGTTCCTTAAGAATAATATTATAAAGCGCCCGGTTGCTATCCTTCATTTTATAAAATTCAAATCACGAGAAAGAAAAGCTTCAGGAAATGTATGATACGGTGGATACTGCTCACAAAAATTTTCGAGATTCTTCTTTCTGAGGCACGTATCCAAGTAGTTCACTAGCTCATCCATGATATCGTATCAGAATATGGATCGAAAGTGATTGGATGAATACAAGCAATGTTTTGGTTGAGCATAGCCTTCTGAGGAGAGTCGTCTACTACTAACATGTGCATTCTTCATTATCCTTAAGCGACTGATCTCCCCATGAGTCCCAATTATTCTTTCATTCTTGAAGAAGTATGGCTTGCTTTCCTTTCTTATATTGTGAAATTCGAGAGGTTTATAACATTCGCTGGTCAAAAATCCAATCTTTACGAATCACCTCTTCTGCAACACTACAATGTTTCTTAAGCAAATTCAACAGCGGTGTTAAGTTATGAATCTGCATGCATGACCAAATCCCCACAAGCGCACCCATCTCCTTAAGCTTTTGAAAGAGACGATCCAACCCTGGACGAAAAATAATATCATATCGAAATTTACCATGACAAGGAATGAAATCTCCTTGTTTGATTTCTTTTTTCCTATCCTCGGGCCTTTGTCGATGAAGCAGAACACCATTGACATCCAACAACACAATATGGCCATGAGTAACATGAGATAGCGTTGCCTCTTGAATACTTTGCAAATCACTTGTTTGCTCCCTTTCACATTTATCCGTTGCCACTATCTCGTTGCCTATCCCTTCATCATTTAATTGTACATCATCCTTACAAGATTCAGATATTGCATGCGCTGAAGAAATTGATTTCGGAACTGAAGCCAATAAAAATGATGATGAAAAAACTGAAGTGGCCCCCATGGTAACGATGTTTTGAGCTGCATTATTATCCATTTCCTGCATGAACTCTGTCATTCTGACATGTGGCACAAGAAATTGTCGCCAAACCCCTCTCTTACCTCATGCAATGCTGAAAATCCATGTTCTCAATTGTTTCATTACATCTGCAAAATGATAATTAGCTGACCTTAAAATTATCAAGGTATATTATTTACCTTGTTAATGTGTGACCCATGTTTGAACTAAAAGCTTCATTAATCCTTGAGAATTTATTTTCTGTACAAATATAAACGAAATATACAAAAATGCCTTATGTTACACTCATTTACAACTATTCGTCACTCTAAAATTCATTAACAATTCTTCTTCGCTATTACCTTCTGAGTGAGGCGAAGAAGGTCTAAGCCGCTTGTGAGATGGTTCAAGATCTTCTGTATCTTCTATTGATGTTTCCATGGGTAATGGAGTGTGCAAATGTTCTGTACTCCTCGAGATAACTTCCGGTCTAATATCTGATTGAAGTTCGTCTCAGACTCCGACATTGAACCAGATTCGTCTTCAGAGCTATCGCACTTATCGGAGGGAACTTTCTCAAATACTCCTTTATGGATTCGTTGGGGTAGTCAGTTGAGAACCTATCTATCCACTTGTTCAGGTCCTCAACCATGGTCTTATCCTTTTCAACGGCAAATACACATGTATCCGAAGGTAACACTCCTTCAAGACGGACCCCCTAGTGCAGTAGTCAAAAACCCACGCATCACTGTGAGGACCCCTGATCAAGTTGACGATGCTCCGTGCCGCTTGACTTGTGATGTTTGGATAACGTACATTGCCGAATACGTCACTCTCACCTATCGGTGTATCGGATGGAGGTTCAGGGCCGTTGGAGTGCAAACAGATGCCTGGCCAGTCATTTGGAAGTTTGAAATGTTTGGCGCATTCCTAACAACCAAGTGAACAACCGAATCAATGCACTTCGGATCAGCATCATTCATATAAAATCCTGTCCAACGATGTTTATTCCTCTTGGCAAAGGAAAGGCAAAGGTATCGGTGACATGAGCAAGAATCAAGAAATAAATACCTGAAAACGTAGATATCAGTCAAGAGTGCAAGTATGAATTCAATAATAAATACCTTCTTTGTACATGCTTGCACGACTAAGTTTCTCCACCAAATCCTCTAGTGTCCTGTCTGTCGAAGGATTTTTTGACACCCGCCGATCCATCACGAACAATTGAAACGGTTTCCTACAAGCAGTGATGGTACCCCATAAAGTCTCCGAATCCAACAACAAACATCTGTAGGGCTTGTCGTGATTCGTAGCATCCTCCTTTATAAGGTTCAACTCGGTTCTCCGCTGCTGAAGGACTGCCATAAGAGAAGGCGTCATCGCAATGTTCTCCTTTTTGGCGTTGGCGTGCAATAGATTCTTGCCCAGATCTTCCGATTGATTCACCCATTCGACAAGCATATCATCATTTTCACATGCAAATATTTGCTGACCTCTTCGTATGTTGAAGCCGAAATCCAACCCAGTTTGTGGCAGTGTATTCCCAACCACTCCTTGAAGTGCCTGACCGTCTTCAACTCCATTGCCTTGAGATGAAAAGGAGAGGTGGGGCTGCTGTTGTTAATCTGTAATTTGCCATCAATCACCAAATCAGCCAAGACTTCCATCTCCTCCATCGTTGTTCCATTTAAAGGCTTCAACCATGTGAGCTTGAAATCGTTGTCTACATCCTTTATAGATTGAACAGACTTAGCCTTCGGCGTCTTACTGGGTTTCTTTGCAGACTTCTCTGAGGGCTCCACTTCACTTGTCTGCTTCTTCTTCAGTGTTCCTTTTGCAAAGGATTCCATAATCCCCAACCATTTGCAAAGATCCTATCCTCGGGACAAGAAATCAACATCATCAAAAAGGATGTTTCCTTCCCGCCCACCTGGGCAAAATCAACTGCTACAATTTCTTCAACTCTCTGAGAAAAAAGACAGATTAATATACCGGCGAGATAAATCCCGCCCAAACAATTTGCTTACCCGGTAGTCCGCAGATTGTGTATTCCCTGCGGTAGCTCTTTGTGGTCGCTGAAGAGATTCCCACACGGCTCGCGTGTGTTTGAACTTCTCCCATATTTTGCTGTTGTAGTGGTTGGTGTCTGCAGCGTCCCATTCCGCCGATAACTTATGGTACTGCTCGATTGTGAGATTCGGCTTCGCTAAAAACGCCGATCTTTTCGTCAGCTTCTCACGGGTATGCTCGGAAAGTTTTGTTGCCATCGTTCCTTTGTTGTGTTCGTCGAGAAGTCGTTGGGCTGCCGTTATTGTGTGCTGGCCACTAATGATGTAGTACTTATGATTTTCTATTCTCCGTCTGAACCTTCCTCATTTGTTCCGGTGTTGTGATCCACACTTTGTCAGCGCCTTTGTTTCTCTCGTAGTATGCGCACAAAACAGCATTATGTGGAACGGTGTAAGAATTGTCGTCCTTCATCTTCTCCATGAGCTCAGCTACACGTTCCTGATTGAGTGGCCTGTAATTGAAGTTTGGGTTGACGCTGCAATACTTAACCCTACACTGTAAATCCTATCATCCAACATCATTTCCTTGTGGCTTATTGCAGCATGGGACGCCACAGGTGCAGCTGACAAAACGACTAATGATTTTCTTCTACGATCCGAATCAACATGTGTGATCCCCGATTGATGCTGTTCTAATGTTCTCGGCACACTCTTCCAGCTCCCGAAATTTGCTAAGCAAATTGAACGTGATCTGTAAAGAACCTGAGACCAAGCCACCCTCTCAATCTCCTTTATGATGTCGCTGTGTTCTTCTTCAATGTGAAGAGGGACGATTGCTCCACTTGTGATTTTCTGTATTGTGAAGCAATATCTCCTGAGAATACACCTACTCGATGAGTCTGAAGATCTTCGAAGTAGACATCCAGTGGATCCCCTCCATAGATGGGCTTTCGTTGAGTTGAAGAAGAACTCCAAGGTCAACATCATTAGTGAACACGTGAACGTCATTATCCACAAGTCGACAAAACCACCCGAAATTAATGTTGTAACTGGCGACCTCTGGATCCGAGAACGTGACATTGGATGGAACAAGGCATATGTGTCGAGCATCGTTCAATCTGGGTTCACAGCATGCTTTCGGATGCTTGACTAGCACACCCACTTTCCATTGTTTTGCTTGTCCATGCGATGTGACAGAGGTTAGTTTGACAGCAACCATGGTTGTTCCAATGCGCTTCCCGTTTAGTTTGAAATATGGCCAAGTTGATTCCAGAATCCCCCTGCCCATCTCTTCTCCTGCTCTCGTCTTTAATGTCACCTCAATTCCACATCTGAATACAAAAATGATTAGTTCAAGCACATATCCGAGTATAACAGATTTTATTTTAATTCTTACCCAGAATTTGACGACGACTCCATACTAATGACTCGATCTCCTTGTTTAATTAAATCGTCCTTCTGCAAAATAATACACTATGAATACAAATCATATAAAAACGCACACACACTTGTATAAACCCGAATATACAAAAATAATACACAGAGAGAGAAGTGACGGAATTAACTGTCCAAAGCTCACCTTTGTGCTAGTGCAAAAGAAAGATAACATTTCGTTTTAGAACCACCACAAATGTGAGCTCTGGACAGTTTTACATAGTTTCCTAGCTTTTACTCGAAATATTATGATAAGATGATAAAAGTAAATAAAATGAGATATGCAACTTATATATACTAATACACATATATATTCACATGGAAGGTGCGGCGGGATTAATCTCGCCACCCCTTCAATGCCTCCTGAAAGAGTGGGCGGGATTAATCTCGCCACCTTTCTGGAGGCCTTGAACGGGAGTGCGGAATTAATCTTGCCACCCTTCTCGGTCTCAGAGAGAACTGGCAGGATTTATTTGGCACACCCCTTCAGTGACTCCAGAAAGGAGGCGGGATTAATCTCGCCCACCATGTAAGGGATGGTTAAATGAATTTCGCCACCCTTCCCAGTTCTCTCCATTGGTATGTTGTAAACCTTCTACGTCTCAGACAGAAACGTTTGGGATTGGTCCGACTCACCAATGGAGAAAAAGGAAGGGTGGCGGGATTCATTCCTCCAACAGGCATTGAAGGCTCGGCGGGATTAATCCCGCCGCCCAGGGCCTTCACTCGGTCCCTATGCGGCGGGATTAATCCCGCCGCCAATTCCCTGCGCAAATCGGGCGGGATTAATCCCGCCCATTCAGCAGGCAGCGGGATTAATCCCGCCCCAGGCCCTTCACTCGGGCCTTAGGCGGCGGGATTAATCCCGCCGGACGCCAATGCCCTGCGCGGAATCGGCGGGATTAATCCCGCCGCCTAGGCCCTTCAGGCAGGCCTTTGGGGCGAGATTAATCCCGCCCGATTCTGCGCAGGGTAGCGGGATTAATCCGCTGCCCAGGCCCTTTACTCGGGCCCTAGGCGGCGGGATTAATCCCGCCGAACGCCAATGCCCTACGCGAATCGAGCGGGATTAATCCCGCTGCCTAGGCCCTTCAGGCAGGCCTTTGGTGGCGAGATTAATCCCGCCCGATTCCGCGCAGGGTAGCGGGATTAATCCTGCTGCCCAGGCCCTTTACTCGGGCCCTAGGCGGCGGGATTAATCTCGCCGAAAGCCAATGCCCTACGCAGAATCGAGCGGGATTAATCCCGCCGCTAGGCCCTTTAGGCAAGCCTTTGGTGGCGGAATAAATCCCACCCGATTCCGCGCAGGGCATGCGTATGCGGCGGGTTAATCCCGCCGCTTATGAGGCTAACCGAATAGCCTACCTGAAGGGCGGCGGGATTAATCCCGCCCCGAGGGTCTAACCATATAGCGGCGGGATTAATCCCGCCGCCGAGGGGCTAACCATATAACGGCGGAATTATCCCGCCGCTACGTACATATATATTTATATATATGTATATGTGTGTAGGAGAGTGAGTGTGTGTGCCAGAGATAGACAAATCAGATAAAATTATAATGATACACAAATTATACTGATACATAAATTATATGTATATCGTGTGTATGCGTGTGTGAAACAAATAAAATCATACAGATAAACAAACAAATCAATAAAATTATATATATATATATGTGTGTGTATATATATATATATAGGAGTGTGCGAGAAATAGATAAATAAATAGAATTACAGATACTGGTACACATAATATGTATGTATATTATATGTACATAGGTATATATATATGTGTGTGTATATGTATATCGTGTGTATGCGTGTGTGAAACAAATAAAATCATACAGATAAACAACACACACACACACATATATATATACAGGAGTGTGCGTGTGTGTGCGAGAGATACAATTAACAAATCAATAAAATTATCAGATACACACACACACACACATATATATATATGTGTATATATATATATATATATATATATATATATATGTGTGTGTGTGTGTGTGTGTGTGTGTGTGTGTGTGTATAGGAGTGTGCGTGTGTGTGCGAGAAATAGATAAATAAATAGAATTATACAGATACTAGTACACATAATATATGTATGTATATTATATGTATATAGGTATATATATGTGTGTGTGTGTGTGTGTGTGTGTGTGTGTATCGTGAGTATGCGGTTGTGAGCGAAACAAATAAAATCATACAGATAAACAGGAGTGTGCGTGCGTGTGCAAGAGATAAAATTAATAAATTAATAAAATTATATATATACAAACAAACAAACACACACAGATATATATATATATATCTGTGTGTGTATATGTATACAAGTGTGCGTGTGTGTGCGAGAGATAGAGATCTATAGAGAAGAGAGAGAGAGAAGGATATATATATATATATATATGTGTGTGTGTGTGTGTGTGTGTGTGTATGTATACAAGTGTGCGTGTGTGCGAGAGATAGAATCTAAATTATATTATTAAGATACACACACATATAAATATATATGTGAATAAAAATAAATAAATAAACTCATATGAGTGTGCGTGTGAGAGAGAGAGAGAAAGATCTCACCTGTGTGAGAGAGAGAAGGAGATTTCACCGCCGCCGCCTTACAAACCCTAGGAATATACTTAAACCCTAAAAGGAATAGAATATATATTAACCCTAATCGAATATTCCTTTTAAGAATATAATTAAACCCTAAAAAGATTAAACTAGTGATTCGCCCTAAACGAATATTCTTTCATTATATTATCAGCGTGTGCGTGTGCGTGGGTGTATCACATACACCCCAAGAATAAATATCATGCAGGGGTTTAACACGTGTGTGTCCATGAGAGTGTTAAAGTTTCACGTGCAACGATACATATATACACACATAGTATTATATACATAGACATACATACATATTAGTACATATTAATATTAGAGAGACAGAGTACAGGATTATGTATGGTGTGTATGTATGAGAGAAGAGTGACAATACATATTATGGATCATGCATGGTGTGTATGTTTGAGAGAAGAGAGACAATACATATTTACATGGATCATGCATGATGTGTATGTATGAGAGAAGAGTGAGAGTGTTAACAAATTAAATTCATACACATTGGATATATTAGTACACACATATGCATACACACGTGTATACACATAGACATACATACATATTACATGTGTAAATTCAATGTGTTACATAGGGTTTAGGGTTTAGGGTTTAAGGTTAGGATGGATCATGCATGGTGTTTATGTATGAGAGGAGTGAGTGTTATACACAGATATACATTATACATATTACATAATATTGTAACATCAATACATATTATGGATCATGCATGGTGTGTATGTATGAGAGAAGAGACAGGCTACATATTATGGATCATGATCATGCATGGTGTGTATATATAGAGAAGGGATTATGCATGGTGACACTGTGTATGTATGAGAGAAGAGATAGAGTGTTAACAAATGAAAATCGTACACATTGCATATATTATATTAGTACACATATATACATACACATGTGTATACACACAGACATACATATATATTACATGTGTAAATTCAATGTGTTACATACACACACACTGAGTACATATAGATCATACATGCGTTGAACATGATGTTTTTCAATAAAGAAGCAACATATAATTTCTCAAGTTTGGTTTAGGGCAATGTGCATGTGTGTGCATATGTGTCTCTGTAAGTGCTTTAATGCGTGTGCACATGTATATATAAATTTATGATTGTGTTTATATATATGTGCAAAACAAACATCGAATAATTAAGAAAATAATATTAATATACACACTATGAACATATTTTAAATTATACATAATAATATATGATTTTATCTAATATATAGCCATATATAGTTTTAATAATATATATTAATTTAATATTGATAATAAGGTTTAACACTAGAATATTCTTGAAATAATAACAAATTAATTGAGAAAATCATACAAATGTAGAATAATTACTGAGATAATTAAGAATAAGACTAATTTAATTATGATAATCATGTTTAATATTGGAATATTCTTTGAATATTAAGAAAATAACAAAGAATATCCCATTAATAGTAGGAAATGTAAATTAATTACTCGAGTAATTAAGAAAATAATAATAATAAACAGACTATGAATATATTTTAAATGATACATAATAATATATCAATTTATTTATTGTATTAGTGTATATATATATATAATATAAACTTAATAATATATACTTGAATATTAAGAATGTAGAATAATTACAAAAATTTCGTAATATTAAACAGCTTAAAGCACTTGAATGACATTAAATGCAATTTTAAAACACTCATTAATTGGAGAGTATATATGTCAGACTGTCGGTTATTTGTTTCAACTCATCTTAAATTTTCTTTTCTGTTATTTCAAAAATTTTGAATTTTGACATAAATTGTCGGTCTGACATGTAAATTTGAAAATGCATTTAATTTCCCACTCAAATTCAGATCTGGTTCTTTCTCCGGCAAGGGTTTCTTTATTTCTTTATTTTCACTCTTCAATTTTCTTTTTTCTTCTTAGTGATCAGCTCAGGAGCGACATTAAATTGGGTGCGCTATTGTTTATAGGAAAGCACGGCGCCTTCAGTGCTGTTTACAAGTAAGTATTATAAACAAATTTAAATATATTTATAAAGATTCACTCTCTTACATTCTCTCTTAAATTTTAGAATTTAGGGATTTAGGAATGCATTAGGATTACAATATATTCTGTTAGGGATTTATCCCATTTAAATATACTTTAACTTATTCTCGGTTAGCCGGGGCGGCGGGATTAATCCGGCCATTTTTTTTCGCCTCTTCGAAGAGGTGGCGGGATTAATCCCGCCACCATCTCTTTATAGCTATGACAGAATTAGTTCGGGCAATGCTTCTCCGCCTCTTAAAAGAGCGGCGGATTAATCCCGCCGATAACTCTCTCAACTGATAAAGAGATACTTGAATTTATTAAAAGAGTTATACGGATTAATCTCGCCATCCATTTTAGAGGCAGAGAAGGTGGCGGGATTAATCTCGCCATCACATTCCTGTTTTAAATATTTGTGGGCAGGATTCATCCCAATTTTTTAAATCATAATTTCGGAGAGAATTG
>PUQB01000877.1:0-81632 GCA_003024785.1 Selaginella tamariscina | reverse complement strand
GTACGGTCTGGTTACAAAACTGTGTGTGCGTGCGTGTGTGTGTGTGTGACGCATATATCCATCTAAAAAATGCACAGGTATGAACCATATTGAAGTGTTGTATACTTATATGCTCGTGTAGAGTTTTGATCAGTTAGTTTGGAGCACGAGCTGGTCAGAAGTGGTGAGAATGTTAGACAGAAGACAGTAAGTGCCCGCCTTCCTTTGATTAAGCTTGATAACGTAATTAGCAACTCTTTCACCCCTAATCAAATCCCCATGCATTGTACACCCATTAAGAAGAGTCTTCCACGTAATAAAGTCTGGTGAAACCGGCATGGTCTGTATGAGCTCCTCGGCATCACCAAGCTGCCCTGCCCGTGCCAACACATCGACCATGCACTTGTAATGCTCATGAGAAGGCTCGATCCCTCGGTCGTAGCTCATAGACATGAACACCTCTAAACTCTGCTTGACTTTCCCTGCACGACTACAAGCCGATAAAACAGCGGACAGTGCGAACTCATCTGGCGGCTCACCTTCCAGGTCCATACTCATGTATAAGTTTATAGCTGTCTGGATATGTCCAACCTGGGCATATCCTGCTATAAGAGCAGTCCAGGATATAACATTCGGACACGGCATAATATCGAAAACCTCCTGCGCTTGTTGCAGTTGTCCATTCTCTGCATAAGCAACCACCATGGCTGTACAACACTTCATATCCATATCTCTTCTTGGGATTGTGTTGAAGAGTTCAGTTGCTTCAGACATATGCCCTTGTCGAGCGTATGCCTGGACAAGGCTCGTGCTTGAGATGACATCTTTCTCTGGCATTGCATCGTACAAGAACTTTGCCTGCTCGAGCTCTCTGGCATCTGCATACGCCTGAACGAGGAGACTATATGAGACCAAGTTAACCTCAGGCATGGTATCTAGCAGCTGTCGTGCATCAGTTCGGTTACCAGCATCAACAAATCCCTGAAGCATACAGTTCCATGAAACGAGGTCCATTGCAGGAAATCTGTCGAACATCTCTTTAGCACACTCCAAATGACGCTTCTCCGCATATGCTAAGAGGAGTACATTCCAGCAGATCAAGTCCCTCTCAGGCATTGCATCAAACAGGAGCTTAGATCCATGGAGGTCCTTGCTTGTCGCCTGTGCTTTCATCATGGCAGTCCATGAAAAAAAGTTGCGGTTTGGCATCCTTTCGAACACACCCATAGCACTCTCAAGATGCGCATTACGGGCATATGCTTGAAGCATGGCTGTCCAGCAGACTACATCACGGTCTACCATGTTTTCGAACACACTCTTTGCCTCCGCTATGTTTCCCGTTTGTGTATATGACACTACCATAGACGTCGAAGCAACAATCCCATGCAAAGCCATTCTGTCGAACACGTGCTTTGCTTGCTTGGTATGCCCTTTCTGGGCATACGACTGTACAAGTGAAGTCCAAACGACTGAATCCAAGCTGGGCATCTGATCAAAGAGTGCTTTGGCTTCCCTGATGTATCCATTCAGGGCATACGACTGAAACATGATGGCCCACGAGTACTTGTTTGGTTGCTGCAGCTGGTTGAAGATTGCACGGGCCTCGTCCATGCTTCGGCATTTACCATACATCTGTATTAGTAGGTTGAGAAGATGTGTCTCTTGAGAATACTGGCTCTGTTTGATCTGATTACATATGTGTCTTAACTTGCGTAGATCTTTTCCACACGACTTAATAAGCTGGGCATATTCATTCATCATATAGTTTGCCCACTTATGTATGCATGTGTAAACAAACGACAGTATATTACCATCTAAAACACTACACAATACGTTTATAGAAAAACACCCTACTAGGTGAATGCTTGTCCCCACATATATCACCTGAAACAAGTCTGAAATGTTTGTGTAGGAGGACACGCACGCACGCACATACCTGAATGGATCATTTAAGTAGTTATTGTTTGGTTACCAGGAACAGGATTGTGATCAAGGCCTCCGATTTGTGCATGGCATTCTGGGCAAGAAGAAGTCTCCATTGGACGGCCACATTCACCAACAATATACACATGCCCGTTTGGACAAGTGTACCACTGTCCACCAATGCCCCCAAGAACCTTACGCAACTCCTGAAGTGTTGGTACGTAGTTTCTAGCCTCTGCCTGCTTTTTGATCTGCATTGCCTTCTGGTTGTTTATATCATTCTTGAGCACCACCCCACAAACCTCGATCGCCTATGATTGACATATCAGAAATATATTTACACACGCACGCACGCGCGCACGCTACGTCCTACTGATTTGTACCTCATTAAACTTCTTCATTCCAGTTAAAGCTGATGCCAGTTGAACAGCTGCACGGATTGCAACGTCTTGTTGTGCTCTGGGGAGAACTCCCACATTGCTGTTGGAAACCAAATCAGGAGAGAGAGAGAGAAGAGAGAGAGAGTTTACCGACTGGGAAGCGGAACATGCTGAGTTGGAACTACTGGAACCAACTTGAGGATATCCAAAGGACTGTTCTGGATGATGAGTCGCAAGTGGGCAATTGCCTCTGCAAAGTTTTCCATGGCACAGAAAGTGGAAGCTATACCTGCATGAAAATGAGGATCACGTCGTACCCACACATACACAATGTGTGTGCAGTACCAAGATGTGCTTCAAACTGGCCTGGGTGCAAACTGATTGCTCGGCCAAAGAACTCCTCTGCTGCTTTATAATCTTTTCTTTCGAGTTTTCTGTAGCCTTGGTTGGTCATGTGAGATGAGTAGACTTGTTTCTTGACTTGCTCTATCTGCTGCAACTTCGCTTTAACAACATTTGCATAACGGTACGTTCTTCTTACAGGTGTCTTGCACTCGGGGCTGCAGCAAACATCTGTCACGCGCACGCACGCACGCACGCAACACTGTACTAACCAGGATTTGAGAAGTATCGCCGTAGAAGTCTGTGTATCGTCATCCATATCCATCCACTGGTCTAAACCAGAGACCTCGAAGAGATGACCACAGTCCCGAAGCTGAACAAAGCGGTCATGTGGATCGCTTTCATGCAGAGGCATCTGAGAAATGACATCAAAAGTGTCCGGATTGCATTTCCTGCACTTGTCTGGACAAGGCTCTCCACACAGCCCTATGCACTTGTGTTTGCATGGTAGCCGCTTCCTGCACGGTCTGTTACATCTTCTCCTTTGGCAAACCTCATGACAATGGAGCTTGCACCTGTTTAACAAATACATGAGAATAGTATACATACGCATCTATATAATATACATACTTCCATGCACAAGGTTCCCTGCAGGGCTTGCATGGCATTCCACATATGCTTTGGCATTTGCTGTGAACACAACGCTTCTCACAAGCTCGTGGACATGGTGGACAGGGAGCTGAGCAGCTGCTTTTGCACTTGTGTCCACAAACCATGATCCGTCCACACTCCTGCTTGCAGTCTATATGCTGTGTTCCTTGCTTGCATTCTCCACAAGTCCCTGTAATACACAGTTTGTACACACATATATAATGCACGCTTTCAGACCTTTGCATGGGTGCTCGCATACGTCCAGAATTGCATCACATTTCACAGTGCAGCAGAAGGTTGATGGATCCTGGGAGCATGACATCATTATTTCGTGTCCACACGACAACTTCTTGAGTACTGGTTCACGGCAGAAATCCTGACAAGGTTGTCCACACCTGTTCCGACATTTATGTCCGCAGGCCAGGAGTTTCTCGCATGGGGTCCGACACATGACCCCTTCTGGATCTTCAGGGCACTCCATGCTCTGTTTGTGTCCACATCTAGTGAATGTCTTCACCACCTGAACGAATAAGAACTCCTTATATACTGGTTTTGTGTTGTGTGCATGCGTGTGCGTTTGTGTGTGTAAATAGCAAGCATGAAAAAAGCATAGTATGTTACCCTCTTAGGACAAGGTGGACATGCTTCGTCACCATGACACAGCTTCTCACAACGATGTTCACAGTTTTCATACTGTCTGTAACACCTTTTTGGACACAAAACTGCATCATGATTCCCCGGATGACATCTTCTTGGACAAACATGGCCACAGTTTAACTGATACTCACAAGGTTTACTGCAAGTAGAACATGTTATCCATAAGTACAGAGAAGTACATATATACCTGCAACCACCATCTCCAACAAGGTTGAAATCTTCAGCTCTGGAAACCTTTGTCTCGATGTCGGGATGGTTCTGGCAGCGTACGATCAGCTCGCCACCCACGACTCCATCTTCCTGCATGCTCTTTAGTATACTCCCCACAATGGGCTCTTCTTCTTCAGCAGCTCAGCATTCCCGAAGATGTACAATCCTTTCCGCGCCCGAGAGAGTGCAACACACACTCTATTGGAAATGCTGAGAAATCCAATACTTCCCAGTTCTTCATTCCCAGCTACCACATTGCTCCGTACTAGTGAAAGTATAACTATGTCATTCTCCTCCCCTTGGAAGTCATCCACGCTTGTCACACGAGGTGTGTTGTTTTCCTCAACCTGTAAGTATTATAATGAAGTTGGTATTTTAAAGAAGAATAAGCACCTTGTTTTCCGATGCCGCGTTCTGCTTCTTATAAGCCTCAACATGGTGTCCATCCAGACGGGTTTTGAGCCTTGTGTTGATCTCTTGTACTTGTGCCTTGTACATTGCAAGGATGGTTATGTCCTTGGGAGTGTAGCAGTCTTGGTTGAGAAGGTATGCACAGAGTTCAACAATGAATCTGGCTTCTGTGATGTTCTTCTTGCTGCCTCCTTCATTATCAGCCTCCTCTGGGGCCTTGTGATCCAGGAAATGCAAGCTTGACTTCATACCTTTAATGTGCACAGATGCAAAGTAGTCAGAACTCTCTCTCTCTACAGTGCACGCATGCTATGTAAGCTTAAAGCTAACACAAGCACATATACACACACATGTATGTGCATATGCACGCGTACGTGATCATACCTTTGATATCCTCGTACTCAGATACGCATGGATGGTCTTTGAGAGAAGGATAAATATGGCAGATGAGCTTGGAAATGCAAGGTTTCATTCTTCTCTGAGTCTGCAGCATGGAGTGCTCCATCCCACTCTGTACGAGCCGCTCAAACAAGGAAACGTCTAACTTGTTCTTCACACTCAGCTTGTAAGTTGCAATAGAAGGCCTCAGTTGCAGGTGATCACCAATGAGTATAAGATGTTCCGTGTACGGGCTTAAACAAGCCAGGATATGACTCTCCAGAACCTCTGCAGCTTCCTCCACTATCACAACTTTTGGTCGCAGTGCTCCAAGGATCTCTTGTAGACGTGCAGCTCCTGTCGTTGTCATTCCCACAACTCTACAAGAAACATATGCATTGCAAACTCTCTCTCTCTCTCTCTCTCTCACACACACACACACACTCACTGCACCTGGCTTTTCGAAGCACAGACAACCTGATTTCCCGGTCTGCCTCTGCGTTTTGTTGGCAAGCCAATGTATATTCCTGTCTAAGCTCGGACAGATCTGCTCGGGCCCTGGCATGTATTTCGTCCAGCCAGTGGTTATGAACTCTCCTTCGTGCCCCAACTGGAAGGCTCCACAGATCAGGATGGTCAATGAACGTGTGCAATGGGCTGTCTTCAGTCACTTGTTGCCCATGAACTTCTGCTCATGGAACGCATATCAGTAGTATAGTAATGAAACACTCGTGTGTGTGTGTGTGTGCGCGCGCGTGTAATGAGCAATAGTTAAACATGTACCTGGGGTATCTCCACCTTTGTCGATGCAAAAAGTGGGACTCATTTCTTGTTGCACTGTCTCGTCAGGATCCATAAGCACTTTGAAAAACTTCGTCTGGCTCCAACACAGTACCCTCATCACTTTCCAAATGAACATCTGAGCAAGCTTCTTCTTCGTCTGAGTCTGAATGAGCACTCTCCTCTTCGTTTCCACTGGATGATCCATCGTCATCTGAGCTATCTATATAATCTTCTTGTTCCTCAAACAGCAGCTCTTCAGACTCCCCTTGTACAAGGACGTCAAACTTGTTCTTCAGTTCTGGTGCTACATACCTTTGAATATGAGCACTCTCTGGATTAGTACCTTGTACAGGAGGAGCTTGAAAATGAACCATCCGTGGTCTTCGAGCACCTTGTAACCAGGACTCCAACATACGTTCTCGAGTGCCTGTGTTGAAGAACAGATTTGAGATTTGGTTCTCAGTTGCGACTCCCTGCAGCAATTCCTTGCTCAAAACCCCCACTCTCAAGAGCCCTATACAGTGGTTAATTCTCTTTTCAAGCCTCTCAATCTCCTCTTTCGATCTCAGTCTTGCTCGATCAACTGGCCCCTGGAGAGATCTACGTCGTTCTCTGGCCTCGTAAAGCAGCTTGTTTAAGCTGCGTTCTTCTAAAACTTTACTCTTGCTTCCACCGCCAACTCTGATCAAATTCTTCTCTTCCTTGTAAATACACTCCAGGAACTGATCCAATGCATGGTTGGTGTAGCACACAACTAGTATGGGTCCATGTTCGTTCTCACTCTCAGGAACACCAGTACTCCTCCAATGCCTTGCTGGGTCACTTCTGATAAACAAAAACAAATGATCACACGCACGCACGCGAGCGCACACACCAACGTAATACTCACCCATTGTCCAGTCTATTGAGATTGGAAAGAAGGCATCTGACGATGAGAAGTCCAACAAAGGTTTTGCCAGTACCAGGAGGACCTTGCACAAGAGCTAGTCTCTTTGTCAATGCGTGCTTCAGTGCACTCCGTTGACTCGTATCCAGCGTGGTGGACCAGTCAGGCCACTGTCTCAGTATGCAAAATCTGGACCGTCCAATTTCCTTCTCAATACCTGGAAAGACAGTACTGAAATCGTATACATCCCCAGCAGCTCTTGTTGACAAGTAAGCAGGCTCCTTCACCTCCTGTTGCAGTGAGATAAGGTGTTCTGCAAATGGTAGGCGTTCCATGTCTTCCTTCTGGAGACTACTCAGTACGTGAGAATACGCTTCAAAGTATGCAGCTGTAGATTCGACCATCACATACTTGGTACAAGGCTCAAGCTGATATCCATCGAGCAATTTAATATCAACCACACCCGTCTCTAAGTTGTCCCTGTTTGCAACTGTCCCCCATAAGATTGTTTGAAACCTGTTAGAAGTAATGCAAAGCAATGCACCGGACATGAGCCGCTTTGAACTCTTCCAATCCTCAATCCGCTTCCTTGTCCGAGCTTGAAATGTAACCCTTGTGAGGACTCCATCGAGAGCCAACACTGTCTGGTATAGCTTCACTTCCGCATATATCCTCACGTCTGCTATGTAACCAGCGTTTTCCCGATACTCCTTGACGCCTTTCCTCAGTGGGTCAATGAAATCTTCTCTCAGGAGCCGAAACTGAGTCTCCAGATACTCAACCACTGTCGTGTAAGGCAGGCCTATCTTGTTCACTGGTAGAGACGATGATGTAGCAGGTGTAAGGAGTTCCTCAATGCTCGGGATGATAGGTATACTACGAAACTCACCACCCTGCACACAAATCCAGTCAGTAACTTGTAAACCATGCAATGTCGCTTACTTTTAGACATTCATCTGGTTGACCGGACTTGCCATCCGCAGCTGAACTCGTCTCCTGTGTTCAACAAGTGCCTCTGTTGTATTAAGAAGTTCTGTCTTCAACTGGCTTGGTGGAAGTCCTTCGAGAACAGCTCTAATGGTGTCCAGAGGCACATGCTTCCAACCATTTGAAGTCCGAAGCTGAACCTCCTCAATCAGATACAAATAATCCTTCAGGCTCTCTGCAGTGGGCGGGAAAGTATTGTTTATGTGCATCTGCAGCTGCATCAAGAATGTGGATCCCAACAAGCACCCGTAGATCTTGTTAGTATCTTGTTTCAGCATGCTAGTCCTCAGTTCTTCTTTGGTCAACAGCCTGGTGAGCATGTGTGCAGCGTTGGCTGAAAGATGACTACCTGAACATATGTTCTGGAGCATCTCTAATCCTGCAGACGAGCTTAAGTATTCAATATTATCTGCAGCAGATATTCTCATCTGGTTCGATAGCCATCCTTCAATCTGGAAGCTGAACATAAAGGCTACTCTGCTACTGCTAGGACGAACTTCCTCATGTACAAACTTGCATGTGCTTCCGTATCTGCACCATCCTGCCTGGTAGTGTTTGCATACTATTACCTTCTTTTCACCCGAACTTGTGTTAATCTCCAGTTTGTGAATGGTAAACCTCGGTACGTTATGAAACCTTGCAGAGCATTCCTCAAGTACCATTGCCAAGTCCACATCAGATGCAACCGTGACAAAATCCATCGTTGAGTCTTCATATCTACAAATTTGTCCATTAATGCTAAGTATATATACTTATATACACACACACACACCTGAGTGTGAAGTCTGATCTTTGGAGATCGTCAAATGCTCTTCTGATTGTCTCCTTTAAGCTGTTGAGACTCTCTTTGTTGGAGAACATAACCATTTTGACCTCATTTTCGTATCGAACCTTTATACGACGGTTTGGACCAGTTTGATCCTATGTAAACCAAAGAAGAAAGTGTTAGCCCAGAATGATAACAAAAGAGAGAGATGGGTAAAACATCACCACTGTGGGGTTCGATGAAGATCTACAATCTTCTTTCAGTGCTTCTTGAGGTAAGATAACTGGAGGACGGTACTTCCATGGCAACATGTTAGGGGGATTCTTCCTTTCGGTATGCATTTTCTAGGGTTAATGCACACTTTAGGTACACTGCATGTTAGAAAAGCAAGTATGTGGATGAAACGCAGTTACATTTAATTAACAAAAACTTGAAAATAAACAGATAAGCGTGATATCACGACACGTTAGTACCATCGTTAAGTTCAAGGCATGTCGGAGTACTAACAAATGCATACAGCCAGGCTATGTAAATCATTAAATATACATATAGTTTTGAAAGATTATATCTTAGTCTAACCTTCACATGTATACCACTTATGTTCATGCTCACACGTTGCAATTCCGTGTTGACAACGATCAATAAGTGAATTATAAAATTCATATTGGTGTATATATGATCTTTAAAAATGTATATCTATTGTTTATGTTTGGAGCTGCAAGGTGACCACTTGAACCCAATCCTCTTCTTGACACGATTGTACTCGATCCGAAAGTCCTGCTGCATCAAGTTTCCAATCACATTAACCCCTTGCTTCGTCCCCACCCTTTGAAATGCCACACACTTTACACTTTCAACAGCCATCACCATGTAGTTGTTCTCGGGCAACTCCATTACACCACCACCTTGGAAAACCAACCCTAATTTGGGGTACCTCCTGTTCTTAGTGCTGCTCACATTGTAGCAAAGCTCAAATCCTTGTATGCCGTCCACTCTTGGAAGTTCAATGGAGTTATTCAGAGCCTGAACAACCTTGGAGTAGACATTCTCCTTGAGGTAACTCAGCGTTGTACCGGAGTCGAAAATCGTCCCTCCGTTACCGTTTTTATCAATCGTCCAGCTTGAGACGTTATCTGTACCCTCTACCACCTTATCATTCAGGAGGATATGCAACACATTCACATAGTAGAAAGTCTCCATGAAAGGATTGCGAACAATCGGTGTGTGGCGCATATGAAGACTCGGTTCTCCAAACATTAGCACGCTACTTATGTTGGATCCAGCAAGAGAGAGGTAATCCACAAGGCAATACGAGAAAACACCGCCAAGAAGTGAACCAACCTGCGTTGTGAATGAGACTGGACCCTGTCCGAGCCCGAGAACACCAGATGCACCCAGAAAGCTCTGACCGGTACTCAGCTCACTGCACCCGAATGCTACATTCTGTATCCTTGCAAGTCCGTGTCTGGAAGATCTCATCCAGAACGTTTCATATGCAAGAATCCCGGTTGTTCTGGACCGATCACTGTACTGGTACGTGTAGTCACAAGGCTTTGGATCCTGTACAGAGCAAGTGGAATTCTCTGGAGCTGGCACGAGCAGGCATTCATCAGATGTACATGGGATTCTCTTGTAAGAGATAGACTTGTGGTACCGTTTTGTTCGATTCAGTGAATGACATTGAACCCACGTGAGATCGCTTCCTGTATCGACAATCAGATGGAACTTCTGTGGAGGACTCCTATTCGAATCTCAGCAAAGTACTGCCCGTTTCCTACAGAGCTACCAGAGAAGATCTTAGTCGAAATTCTCTTGATGGGTTTGTCGATTCTTGCTATAGTGTGCCTGGGTAAGGACTGTGTTGCATGATGCCCCGACTGGGCATCTTTGAGCTGACGACGGAACCCCTCTAGCCGTTCCTTGTCCATCTCCATAAGCTCCCCCAAGAGCTCCGTTCGATCGACATAATGTGGCTTCCAATCTGGAGACTGTGGGGACGACCTGTGAATCATCCGGACTCCAACTTTGTGTGCTCGGCTTGCCTGCAGATCCCGGGAATTTTCAAATTTGAGTGCGTTTTGTTCGGAGTTTTGTGCAAAACACAACAAAAGGACGATGAAAGCAACCCGTAAATCCATTCTCAATGACTATCAGATATAGATTTTTGACTACCAACTTACTCCCAGAGTTGATTCTGAACTCAGCGGTTGTAAGCTTCCAAAGGAACTTGTACCTATATGCGTCTAGTTTGGTCCCAATGGATTACGCCGGCCACGACGAGCCAGCAACAAAGTGAGGACGTGCATTTTCTGGCTTGCTTGTGCTTGTTAGTCAGCTTGCTTACAGCTAAGTTCAACGCGATCGACCCAAAACACGACAAGAGGAGGAGGCCCCCACACAAAGACACGGATTTCCTATGGACACTTTGCAAAACACTTGGTTTGCTTTGGCAGTCAGATGTTTACCTCTAAATGACACGTTCTCGTATTTATATATATACGTGTGTGTGTATAGTTTAGTGTTGAGATCTGCATCTAGACTTCGTTGTTTGTTTCTTAATAGATATAATGGACGAGTGGAATGAGAATAGTTAAATGTTTGGGTCGTTAACTTAATATTGAAGGAAGCTCTCACGGACACGGAGTCACATGATAAAACGTATATAGATTGACATAAGTACATGGTTAAAATATTAAACTATAGATACTGTTAATTATGTTTAACACGTTATAGTGTCATAATATATATCATGTACTATATATAGATAAGAGCATATGATGATCGTCGTCTGTTTTACATCCATTGGCGCCTACCGTATCAAAATCATTGCCTTTAAAAATATATACAATGTTATAAATTCATATTATATAATATATTTTAAATCTTTTATGAACACTTCTATACAGAAGTTTATACATCCTATAAAATAATGACGTGGCGATCCGCCAACAAAAGAGCCAATGAGATGGAAGTGCGGGAATCGACCTTGAGAGCCGTCTGATTGTAAAAATCTCGACCGCCCATGTTTGAATTTCCCGCTTTTCTTCCCCTTTATTAACGGAGCTAGAGCACTTCCTACCGCAGTTTGCAGAGGCTTTTGTTCAATCTAGGTTTCCGCAGCTTCTCAATCTCTTCTGTTCACTCCCTGTTCTTCGGAGATGGCTCGTACCAAGCAGACTGCTCGCAAATCAACAGGAGGCAAGGCGCCAAGGAAGCAGCTGGCCACGAAGGCAGCCAGGAAATCTGCGCCAGCAACAGGAGGCGTGAAGAAGCCCCACAGGTACCGTCCAGGAACAGTTGCTCTTCGTGAGATCCGCAAGTATCAGAAGAGCACCGAGCTTCTCATCCGTAAGCTGCCGTTCCAGAGGCTGGTTCGTGAGATTGCACAGGATTTCAAGACAGATCTGCGTTTCCAGAGCTCGGCGGTGATGGCGCTTCAGGAGGCGGCTGAGGCTTACCTTGTGGGTCTGTTTGAGGATACTAATTTATGTGCGATTCATGCCAAGAGGGTCACCATCATGCCTAAGGATATCCAGCTTGCTCGCAGAATCAGGGGCGAACGTGCTTAAGTAGGTTTTCCCTTAGCCTTGTGATATATGTCTAGTATCTCTGCATTTGCCTAGTTTGGGCACTTCCATCTCTTGAATATGAATCTTCTTTCCTTTTATGAATTCTCGTGTGTGTGCGTGGGCGTATGTGTATGGATCTTTAGTATTATATGTATAGACAATTTGTGTGTATATGTGCGTGGGATATTCTAAGTTTCCCAGCTTCATCTCTCTATAGGGTTCAACCATTCTTTTCAATGTGATGTACGTGTGAATGCATAACGCGTTGATTCAAGATATAACAAAGTCAATCAGAGCTTTGGTGAACTCCTCAGGATACTCATCCTGCACATCTATACCCCCATTTGGTATGTAGCAAACCTTCCCATTATGTATCTCATTTGCAGCCCTCACAGTGGGATCTTTTAACATCTCCTTGTCTCCATACATACACAATGTGGGCTGCATAATCTTCTTCAGTAATGGTTCAACATTCAAGTTGAGAATTAACTCGGATGCTTTTGAACTGCTCTCTAGTAGCTCGATTAATCTCTCTACACGTACACCGGTAGGCATTTCATATCCAGGCTTTCCTGTGAACTTGTTCCTACAATACATATGTAATGAATGTGTATGTGTGTGAAACACATATGTTACCTGATTTGCCAAAAGTGAATGATGTCTTTGAGATCTTCATCCTCAAAGTTTGGAGGTTTAGGAAGAGATTCCTTCATGGTCTCGGAAATGATTGGCACTCCCCACAATGCAAGCTTCTGTACCTTGTCCGGGAAGTCCACTGCCACTTGCATGGCTACACCGGCTCCAAGGTGATGACCCACCAAGAACACAGCTTGTTTTGCAAGGCCGAGGTGACAAATAGCATGAAAAACATACCTGGTTTCCACAGACAATGTTAATGTACAATAATTCAGTCGCGATTGTATTCATCTAGACAAGTATATTCATTGTATGCAAGAATTATCATTTGTACCCAGATACTGATGGATGAAGTAATCCTGATTTCATACCATAGATACATGTGTATGAAAATACGTACCTGGCCATGGTTGAGAGTGTGAATTCTTCATTTTCTTCAGGATGGAAGGAGCTGCCATGGCCGGGGAGGTCCAAAGCAGCTGCCTCAAAGCCAGCACTTGCTAACAGAGGTAGAATTGGCTGCCACATTCGGGAAGAACTCGGTCTCTGGTGAAGTAGAACAATGCTTGCAACGGCAGGGGCATCATTTGTTGGATTTGCCCGCCTATAATGGATCTGGCGAGACCCCTCCCCAGCATCTACATATCCTTTGATGATCATCTCCAAACCCTTGTTTATGTAATACAAATATCAACCCTTGTTTATGTAATACAAATTGTTTATGTACAGTATCCCATCCGTATGTCTCTACTACTCATACCAAGTACAAGCACACAAGATATAGTTTACGAATAATAATGAAACTATAATGGTCAAGATTTCATATTACTTGCTCTAGAGAACCATACAGAAGAGTGTGTTCCTACCTAGAGTAAAAAAATCGCTATGAACGCCTATCAAGCCGCGGCAACCACTGCAGGCTGCTGTTTCTCCGTAGTCCCTTTGGGCTCCTGGAAATCCTCCTGAACAAACACATTGAAAGAGTTAATGCTTGTGTGGTATATAAGAACAAACGCTTTGTTGTATATGTGTGTGTGTGCGCGTCTGTATGTGTAAATTTGAATTGGGACAATTACCATATTGTAAATGACTCTGATATACAAGGAGCAACTTGGGCAGCGTGCGAATTCTTCACCAATCTTCAAATCGGCCTGCGAGAAGAAAATTAAACATAAAAATGTAAATTTTACATATATATATTAAAAATTTACCTTAGTGATCTGGAAGAGGTCGCCGCAGGGGCATGGATATGTGTAAGCAGAGAGAGACTCGTTCCACTCCATATCCTCGATCTCCACATCGTCGTAAGACATGACGAAGAACCCTAACCCTCTGTTAACCCTAACTTGGAAAACAGAGTTAATAAATTAAGAGATTTAAACTAATAACAGTTTAATTTGCTCTGTTTTAGGGCTCTTCCCGTTAGGGTTAGGGCATCGATCAGGGATGAAATGGAGGCTTATTGGATCACCACGCAGCGTCTCCTCCAGCAGGGAAGCGAGCCGATCGTGAGGCGTCCGAAGCTCACTGAAGCGCTTCTAAAGAGGCCGCCATTTCGATTCCTTCACGACATTGTCTCCGAGGTACACACATTGTTTATACTGTTCATTCTCTCAGCATTTCCCATCTTTGTTCATTCTCTGCGTTGTAATACTATATTATTTGTCGATGTATACACTATTCATATTTTGAGCTATATATACTGCACAATTGTAATAAAATGTGTTATAGGTCACACGAAGAACAGGATTTGCAGATGGGTTGTTTGCTGGTGAGGAGCTTGTTTCTTCGGAGCTCAAGGTGTTTTACACATAGATGCGTTTGTATACTCACACCTATTTATAAATTAAGCAACTTATGTAATAAATAAGATAGACACTCACACACACACACACACAGATATATATATATATATATATATATATATATATATATATATATATATATATATTTTCTGCATAGGATAAAGATGCCAAGCTACGATATCTCTCGAAAATCATCAATTGTGTTGGACTCACCCTGAATGCTCATGTTCCTGTCCGTCCAGCCAAGGTTCTAATTTCTCTAGACAGCTTATAATGGTAATATAATGCTTTAAATGATAACAACTTGTATTTTTCTAAACTATGCTGGTAGTTTTCAGATTCTTGCTGGATTGGAACCGGAACAGACTAACATATTTATCCAGGCAAGTGAGTTTGCTAGTAAATTTAAGTAAATTTGCTGAATTATTTTTTCACTTGCAGATGCTTGGTCAAGCAGCCCTTGTAGACAGCAAAAAGTCTTCAAAAGCTGTTTATCTTTGTTTGGCTGGAGAAAGTATGCCTTCTGCTGAACAGATGACTAGCATTATAGACAGGTAAGATACTTGTATGAATACGTACACACACACACAAACATACATGTATATTCACTGATGCACACATACACTATAGTAATGTTTGTGTGTTTCAGTGGACAGATATCTCATGAGAGTGCTTCAAATCAATCTGTTTCAGCAGAGAAACTGAAAAGATCTATGTACAGTCCCATACCTGATATTATTGAGCTCCCAAGATCGAAACCCCCAGAATGCTCTCACAATGTAAATGTTACCTTCTCGGCTGGTGGAGACGATGAACATGAGAAGTCCTTCCCCGAGAACATAGGAACTTGTACAACTGCTGATGACGGTACTCTCTCTCCCCTCTTTCTCTCTCTCTGCGACTTCAAAAATATATTTAACCAGCTGTTTTTGTACAGCACCAACGCAAGAAGAGGATCCTGGAAGTAGTCAATCTGCAGGTACAACGTGGCTCAAACGCGGTTGATAAGAATAATGTTAGTAATCCTTCTTGTCTTATATTTTGTCAAGATTATCACACATTAATTAAGTGTTTCTTTATGCAGGGCAAAATGAGCCTGAAGTATGCTTGGAGCCTGAATGGGCTTCTAAAGCATCGACGACCGGTAATTTGAGTGAAACAGATAACAAACGGGAAGAGGTGAGGATAAAGTACGTGCTATCTAATATAACATATATTATCATATAGCATTGCTATAACATATAGGATTTTGGTTGTATAGTACTAACTAATAGTGGTAAATATGATTGAGTATGATATTTTATACTAAATACCTATACCTTCTTGTCTAAATCAGCTGCAAAGGTTACGAGAAGGTATTCAGGCCCTTTGTCAAGCGATAAGTCCTCTGGGAAAATACATAGACTACTTGCAGGTATTATATTACTGATAATCCCTCTCTCTCTCTCTCTCTCTCTCACGCACACACACACACACACACACACAACCATAGGATGACGACGTTGATAATTACTATTATACGTATCATTATCATTATTTCGCATATCATTTATATTCTAGGAAGATGCTGAAGCCATGGCAAAGGAGTATCAATTTTGGATCAAGGAACAACAGATGTATTCTACAGAACTTGAACGTGAACGACAGTATGTTTTTGTATTATGATTTTTGTTATACATTTATTAGTTTTATTAGTATAATTTTATTATTACTACAATTGTTACATGAATGCAGATCCACGGATTTGGCTGTCCAAGCAGAGTCATTGAAGATCCTCGAATTGGACGAGGAGATTAAGTCTCAACAGCAGTTAAACAACATAGTAAAGGCAGAGGCACGTTATCTCTTCAATATTTCATATGCATCTCTCTCTCTCTCTCTCTCTCTCACACACACACACACACACACACACACACACGCTCGCACGCTCGCACGCTCGCACGCGCGTTCTTATCATATGGTCTTAACAGATACTTCAAAACGATGAAGCAATAATGGCAGTGTTACAAGCAGCCTCAACACCTAGAAATGTAACCAAAATCCCATGAGTTGTTTTCAACTTTTACAATTCTACGGTACGTTTACTTTGAGACACAGTACTGATATATCATATGCAGTTTATCATAATAGTACACAATGCTTGTCAACACACACCCACACACAGATTAAGCATAACACGTTTATTTATTATTATCTGTGGTTTGCTTTCTAACTTGTCACCCATTAGTTTGCCAAGCTGCGAGTAAAATGCAGTCACTTTGGGATTGCTTCGGTATTTCTTTATAGCACTGTAATCGTTTGCGATATCCTGAACAGCTGCCAGGATTTCTGGATCATCTAGACCGTTCTTAATCCCGTCATTATCCAAAACCTCTTTCACAATATCCTGTGTTGGTTTGAGCATGCCTGTTTGTGTAACGCTCTATTTCATTATTATAGTTTCACAAAGCACTCTCTCTCTCTCGTGTGTGCGCGGTGTGGGGAACGTGAGCTTATATAAACTAGTGTACTTATTATTCCACTTATCAAAATTTAGATGAAGTACACGTACTGGCAGTCTATCCTCTAATTAAAACGTACTTGTTCTGTATACATATATATGTACATGTACGGTACGTGGGCTTACTTGTGAGCTCCTCTCTATACTTGTCCAGTGGAGGGAGACATGCATGAAATCTGTGTAATTCAGATGAGAAAACAGGATGTGCATATATGTGTGCGTGTGTGCATATGTATATATGTTCTGATTTACCAGGTATATCCTTTTTATTTGAGGATTTGGCCTTCAAAAAGGGAACATGCTTTTTCTTGGCACTGTGAGTGGCATTGTTGAGAAATCCAGGCTTGAGAAACTCATCCTCTTTAGTGCTTGGTGTGGGGATATTCTCTTCAGATTCCTTAATCAAATTTGCTGCCGGATATGAGAATGAATCATCGAGGAGAGATGACTTGTCCCGTTTGACACACTTTCGCTCTTCATCTGTGTATATGCGTGTGTGTGTAGACCCGATTAAAAACACCCATAGTAATGGTCAATTGTAATAATAATGCTAAGTGCGTGCGTGTGTATGTGTGTTTGCTTATACCTGTTGCGTTTTCTTTCGTGGAACTCATTTTATGAAGAAATCTAGACATGTCTTCGAGTGGTGGCGGCCCATCTGAACAACAGAATTAAGAAATTGTGTATCAACTAAGGAGAGAGAGAAAACCTTCACATTCTGTCATCATTCCGTGAAGCATGAACCCTAAAAACCGTTGGAGAATGTTCTTATTTATTTTTCATGCGACACATCATCAGGTGGATACAGATTCCAGGTATCTCCATGTATTCACATGTCAGTCGTCTATCACACCATCTGTTGTTTGATTGCCACGCACATACGCATATTTTTATATAAAAAATATACTAGTCACACAAGCAGAATATTCCAAAGTGGCAGGGCGTTGACACTTGTCCTTCATCTTGTGGTGTTAGTTGCGAGATATTTACCCGGGGAAACAATCCTAGCTGGCAGAATGCAGGCCATTCAGATGCCGATCGGACGGGCACGAATAACACAGTACCGCCTGTGTACGCAACCTCTCCAATTCTTGTGGCTCGTGTCAAATCCTTTGAATTTAACCTAATTGGTCATCAGTTATTTGATTGGTTGTTAACAGCCCTAAGTTTCTTGCCGCCATTCTTTGCTGTGTGTAGCTCGCTGCGATCTGCTTCTTGTTCGCATTTTCTAAACAGGTACTGCTCATATCTATATAGATCTCTTGTAGTAGCTACATTTTGAGGATTTTCAATAGAGATGCATACAAGAGAAGTCAGGTGTGAGCTTTGTCCTGGGAAGGCAACAGTTTACTGTGGGGCGGATGAAGCATTTCTATGCAGCCAGTGCGATACCAGCGTGCACAGTGCAAATTTCCTGGTTGCAAGACATATAAGATCCGCGTTATGTACGAGGTGCGGCTCTCCTACGCATCTGCAGGGAACAGGTTCACGTCTCCATCTTCCCAGTGCTTCCTGTCCGCGTTGTGAACGGGTGAGCACATGGTTTGTGATGGGAAAGAGGAGACTTTTACATGCGAATGGAAGTACAGTCAAGAGTAGACCATGTTCTCCAGTTTCCGTGCTGCCGGACAAGATAGTACAAAACGTGCCGAATTACGAAGAAGAATCTGACATTGACGAGTCCGAGTGTGAGGTATGTGTGTGTGTGTGTGTGTGTTTTGTAGAATTATTCTAGTTATATGATATGACACGTCCCACTCGTTTGTTTTGTGTGGTATGTGGTGTAGAGTGTCAGGTAAGTGTGTGTGTTTGTGTGTGTTTTGTAGAATTATTCTAGTTATATGACATGACACATATAATATCATAGAGGGCCCACTAGTTTGTTTTGTGTGGTACATATATGTATGTGAAATGTGGTGTAGAATTTTGTGCCATACTCACTTTTTTTTTGTATATGTTGTGGTGCAGAGTGACTCCTCTACGGAATATCTGAGGACAACAGAAGCTCTGAACTCTCCAAATGAAAGGATTGGCAATGCATAGAGAGATACATTTTTCTTTAGCTGGTTTATATTTTAGTTTAGTTTGTTTATATAGTGCAAACTTAATTTAATTAGTATACTTAAAAGAATTTAATCCCGAAAATTCAAAATTAAAATTAGAATTTATCAATAAAGAGTTATAATTAGTTTGGAATCCATGGTATTTAATTCAACATTAATATGATATAATGTTACTAATATTTATTTATGATAATTTATCAATGCCCACTAAATAGACTTTATTATATTTCATTTTAATTTTAGATATATGTATTTAATTAATTATTTTTAAAAATTGAAATGAAGTTTCATGCAAATCGGGTATATATATAAATTTAAAAAATTTAAAATATACATGTAAATAACTAACCATGAAATATAATTAATATTAATTACTACAAGCTCTAAACATCTAAAAAATACAAATACCATTTTAATTTTTAATTTTTATCTTTTTATTGTTACAATTTCAAAAATGTAAAATAAATTTCAAACCAACATATCTTAACATAAAACATTATTAAAATAGTTTAATCTTTTTTAGTATCATAATTTCTCAATGAAATAAAGATAATCCAATTAAAATACATAATATAAAGTTCAAAATTAAAAGTCTTTACTACAAAAAGTAAATTCCAAAACAAGTTCTTTCTTGACTTCGTGTATTCTCTTTAAATATCACAAACACATACATAAAGTCATACATTGAATTACGATTGTTGACCAGTCATGCAACAACCACAAACTGTTCACCTACTCAATCTAACAACCAGAGATTGTTGAGCTACTCGACTACTTTAAACAACCGTGTACAACGGAACAAGACGTGTGCGCAGAGAGAGATATACACGGCTTCAATTTAATGCAACGCCTTCTACCCAAGCTATTGCTCAAAAACGGGATGATAGAAGGCAAGCATATTAAACCTACACATTACATGCTGATAACCATCACTAATTACCAAATAATAATTTAGATAATGCCGTTCTAAAGCCCTAGTAGATAATGCGCGCAGTAATCAAACACAGCATTATAATATATATATATATATATTATATATATATAATATATATATATATACAGTTCCTCGGAACAAAAGAATGTATATTCACCTGCGGCTTACCAGCATGTGTTTCTTGTGTCAACCGGTGCATACAATCTCGGTATGGTCCTTATCCCTGTTCTGCTTTTGCATTGACTTTCTGTCCTTGTAGAGTGCATCCACAGCTTCCAAGTATTCCATTACCACGGGGTCTGTCCATGGGTTCCCAAATGGCGCGTCCTTTCCTGCTACCCATGCCAAATGTCCTCCTTTTGGTGTCACTACCAATAGACAATTCGGGTTTTCCTGCACCAAAAAACGATAATATGAATCTCATATGTACGTTATATTGAAAACATAAAGTTATATATTAACAAATAGCATTATCCTGTATGCGTGTTTAGAGTGGGAGGGAGGGAGGGAGAAGAGTTCCTATGAAATACCTTGATAGCCGCTCGGGGTATTCCTCTTGATGGAGCTAGTGGATCATTTGCTGCCTATAAGGAAGCCTGATCAAAATCTCATCCAGTGTGCGTGTGCGTGCGTGTGTGTGTTTGTGAATATAACGTTATTGCATTTACCTGAATGCACAATAATGGAATTTTCACATCTGGTATGGACTTGGAACTACTTGAGTCCGCATAATATTCATCCACGGACTTGTATCCGAAAGCAACTGTTCAATAATAACATAAACCGGAATGAGAAAAAGTTGAATGCTTTATGCGTAAGTATGTGTGTGTGTAGGTGAAAGAGAGAGAGACCTCTTGTCAATCCCTCATCGAACTCTCGCACGGTCTTGGCATTTGCAGCTAAAGGGATGTTATAATCCCCACCAATATCTTCAAACAAGGAAGCATGCCTGTAAAATAAACGTTAAATTAACAGCTTGATAAATTAACGGAATAACTATATCAAATTACTTTCTGAATATTTTTCGAAGTGATTTTGCCAGGCTTTTGTCATAAATATTGTTGAAACCTTTGCGGAAATCTTCATCTGCTACTACCAGATCGAATGGGTTGCACAGAGAAACGGCAGAGTCAAGTATACAGTTCTCCCCTTCCTGTTACATATAGAGTGCACCAGTCCAAATAATACTAGCACGGTAGTCTAAAAGGTAGTTAAGTGCATATAAATATACACATACCGTATATCATACTATATTAATTTATCATAGAGATTATTTCAATGACGCATGTCTTAAACTATAGCTTATACTTCCAATGGGTGCCCTAGCACATGGGTCCCGTGCACATTACCAGACACACTTACACGTATTAATGTATGAAGGTTTATTTACCTGACCAATGTAGCGGACCAAAATATTGGCACCGAGGGACCAACCGATTGCATATATCCGTGATTCTTGAAAACGATATGCTATGAATCTTACTACTTGTCGCAAATCCTCTGTGAAAGAGCCGATAAAACTGTGGACAACAAATATTTAATTAAAATGTATTAACAAACACGCAAGATATATACATAAATATCGGAATAGTATTATACATATGTTACATAGACGCTACATGCATATGCTGCATGGAATACGTATATCATACATACATACATGTAAAGAAACATTTGATTACCTTCGGAGAGGTGACCGGCTGTCGCTACAACCGCGACTGTTGAAAACAATTGGTCGCCAGCCTTGCTTGCGTACTCTCACAACGGTGTGCCTCACATAAGAATCATGGCTTCCTCCTGTGAGACCTGGCTGAACAGGATATAGTATCATAATACTTGCGTGGATATTTCTATTTATGTATACACAGGCACATATTTATATGTTTACACACATTATATCAAGAGCAAACTGCAAAATAAGGCATAATATAAGTACAACGGCAATCCACATCCGATGCATCTAAGTCTATATAAATACATTTTTTTAAGTTAAGATGTTCATACACGCAACAAATAAATATAAAATAAAAATGACAACAAGGTGTGTGTGTTGACTTCCATAGAGTGTGATATTATGCATGCTTACTGACTGCTTGTCAGCAATAGGTTAACACACAGAGTGACAAAGACACATAGACATCACAACTTTCAAGGCAGTATGCGGGTGAATACATGTACGGGGGTATGTAAAAGAACAAACATTCTCCATATATACATATATGAAAGGAAAAAATAAAAATATATAAATTATGTTGCTCCCATATGTGTGTGTGTGTGTGTGTGCAAGAATTGGTAATAATGTGTATGTGAAAGAATAAACTGACCAAAAGAATGACAACCGGGGCATCGGAAGAAAGCTGCTCTCTCCGATCTGCTGATTATCATCTTCGCATACTACCGGCCAATCCAAAGTGACAGTCCCGCCATCGATCATCCGCAAGCACTCCCTACGAAACCGAATCGGAGGCCGACTCCTATAGAAAGACGCGAAGATCGTCTCAACATGCCGGTTGCGACCCACTATCGGATGCGCTTTGTATGAATTCTTCAGCGACGGCATATTGTGGACAATCTCGCTCTGTAGCACGCCATCTCCTTGAACAATCTCCAGCTCGTTCTTACTCCTCTTTGACGCCATGGTTTCCGTGGCGGAATCGCTTGAAAATCTCTTGATTTTGCACAGAACAGACCGATCCGCAGCTGAATCGAGAGGAAAAACAGCACCTTGGATGAATCCGAAGCCGGAATTGCTGTGAAATCTAGTTGTCCTATAAGCCCTATGTATGAATCTATGCCCTATATTACTAGGAAATCTATAGATTTTGCAAAGAACAGGACCGGAATGGAATGCAGATGCGGCATCATGCACCAGACGCAGTGGAGCGCTTACCCGTCGGTGCTTCCCAGAATCATTGTAGCCGTCGGAATGAAGGGACCTAGAATAGGCGGCAATGAGAAGCTTGCTACCGACATGACGCAACCTGTAGCAGTAGTGTGGAGAATATGCTTCCATTATAAAAAAGGGAACCAATTCTGCCCTTTATTTCGGCAAACGATCCCATGAAAACCCCTAATCCCGTAATCAATGTTAAAATATAATCCCCATACAATGTGTGAATATCATCAGTAACTCAGTCCGAGTCGAAGGCCATTGACAGCATGGACAAGGAACAAAACCATAATAGCAGTGCCCAAATACGAGTGTATGTTTCGAAGTGCACCTTCGTCCCCCTGAAATAATAAATTAATATTGTACAAATAGAATTGTCATAAGATTTCAACCTCGAATCCAGTAGTTAACAGTGATTGTAGCGTAAGCAGAGCTAACCCAATCAAACCCGTGACTGCATGTGGGCTGCAACATAAATTCTACGTGTGTGTGCGTGTGTGTGTGAGAGACTATCAAGAAACTTAGTTATATTATTCTCTCTGTATGTACCTTTCGAATATGGGTTTGCCTGAGGTCAGCAAGGATGTGATTCCACCTGTAGCTCCAAGAGCAAAGAAGAAGAACATTCCTGCCAAAAGCTTTGGGTGCAAATCCTTCGCATAAGCCTTGGTTCCTACATATACAAGTCAGTAAAAACACACTCTCTCTCTCTCAAACACACACGCGCACGCACGCATGTAAATGTGCCAAATTACCACATCTGAAGCTAAGCGGATTTGCCATCCCAGGTAAGAGCCGTATCCACCCATTGCAAAGAGAACAACAGCCTGAAAGTAATATGACTCATAATTATATATAATAAAATGTAGGTATGTACCATGTTTCCAGGATGACCCCAGTGTACTAACCAATCTGGAAGGTCCCAGGATTTGACAAGATCCACAAATGGGCCGAATGTGCTTGCGACTTGTCCAGCTGAAAACATAAGGTGCGTGCGTGCGTGCGTGCGTGCGAACAAAGAGAGCTTACCACCGGGGAGAGCAATTAATGGTGCCACAGAAAGGAGCTTGAACTCGGAAGTTACATTTTTCTTCCTTTGTGTTGAGCCCAACAATACAGGCGATGGAGAACGTAAAGGACGATGGAGCATCTGCAATCGTAGAGCCATATCCGTGGCCGAACAATGACCTTGTAATGTAGGGCTCTTAGTCTTAAAACCTAAAATATTTAATTGGTAATTTTAAATCTTTTAATTATTACAGGGTTTAGTGTACAAACAATCTGAGCCGTTCGAATACTGATCGGACAGTCTAGATTGGTTCGAACACAATTTCTATACATATGTGCCAAATTTAATATCAATACTCTCTTTGTCATACACACAGACAGTATAAAACCAAACTATATAAACAATCTTAATGGATTTGTCAACTCCAAATAAGAGAGTGCAAAGTCCAGCACGCACTGGAGAACACACACGCTCAAAACTCAGCTTCTGCTTAACAAGAGAGATAATGATATAAAATGTAGTTGGTATTGGCTGACGAATGACTGATTGCCCGGTATGAGCTCGTCTGCCTTGCTAAGGAAGTAGCCGACAGGTTGCGGAGAGAAGACTCTAGTCGAGGAGAGCTGGTGAATGACAATGATTGCGGACCGTTCTAAAGACTTCACTATGCATACCGAATATACTACCAGCTTATCAGATTCTCTCATAGGGTATCTGCCTCTTTCTTTGTCTGGCATTTTAGAATATGCTGCTGTCGCATTACCACACCAAAAGGTTACTAAAGTTTTATGTTTTAACGCTCATATGCATCAGCGCTATCACTGTGCAGCAAGGTAACTCTATTCTTTGCAAATACATGCGTTTTTGCTAGTTTTATTTATGTGTGTGTAAGAGGTTATACGATATTGAGCTTGTGAATGAATTTTGTTGATTATGGCTTCATGTGCAGTTCAAACGGTGACTTCCGTGGAGACTGATCCAACAACACCAATGCCTTTGATATCAACTACACAGTCTAACTCCAGTATGTTCATATAAGTTATAAGTTTCATCCATTCCGCTTGTTTATTTGCGGGGGCAAAACACCTCGGGATGTAGTTGTTCAACTTCTCAACCTCACCGAAATTTATACAGAGTCCAATTATGCCCAGATTGACCACTACCATGACCAAAGACGATATCTACGATTGTGTACTCAGTCAATATCAATGTATTCTCTCAAGTTTTCATTTATGTGTATTTCCAGTTTTTTACTGTCATTTTTTCATTATAAGTACCGCCTCTATGTCAAGACACCATCCAAAACATGAAATATAATTATGTAATTTAACTTAAACTTAAATCCTATAAAATTGGCCACGTGGAGTAATGAAAATGGCCACGTGGGGCCGGTTAAACTATGTCAAAACCCCTAAAACAAGTCCTGCCTCTGTGTATGCTCAAATCATAAAATTCATCATCACAAGATCTCTAGCTAACAAAATTGAATATGAAAATTGATCTGACGGCTAGCTTTGAATAAAAACTGATCCGACGGCTACTTTTAATTACACATGAAACAATGCCATAACAACAATGGTATGCAGAAAACCATACCATACATGAAATACTGAGAAAAAAATATTCGAAATACTGAGAAAAATAGATATAAAATGTAACACATAACGTCACTTTTCTGCCACATTTTTTGTTAATGTCATAACAAAAAGCCAAATAAAGAAAACGACGAGCACTCACGAAGAACTACACATGGAAACCAAATAAAACACAAAAATTAATAGTTAACTTATATTATCACAAAAAATGTAATAGACATCATTCACAACAAAAAAAGAAAAAATAGTTATTATTTATTACGGACAAATAGCACACTCACGTTTTGCGTTGATACGGATCCCACTCACCTTGCAAAAGCACGTGATTTGACTTCAATTTGAACAAGTAAATATAACACAGGTGAGAGACGGCACATCGTCTATGGAGGAAGAACAATTGCACGCCGTAGTGTTTCCTTATCCAGGGCAGGGCCACATCAATCCGTTAATGCAGCTGGCGATTCGGCTGGCATCCTCACATGGATTCATGGTCACATTTGTCACAGCAAGAGGTAACCACAAGCGCATCCTTGAATCATGGTCCAAGATGGGCATTCGACAACCATGTGAACAGCGCATGAGCCTCAGAATGGTTGGCATTCCCGACGATGTTCTTCCTCCTCGAACCATGGGAAGATCTTTGAATTCCTTGAGGGCACCAAGAAGCTCCGTGAGCCTTTTGTGGAGTTCATGAAGGAACTCGTTGCAGATTCCAGGTACCCCAAAGTCTCCTGCATTATCTCGGACACTGTTCTGTCTTGGGTTTCTGGGGTCTCGGACAGCTTCGGTATTCCATGGGTTCCATATTATTCATTGCCAGCTTCCTCATTCATGTTAACCACCATGCTCCATCTCTGACTGCCCAAGGCCTGCTACCCCTCAAGGAAGGTGAGGGTTTTGTACATCTTAAGTGTCTGTCTGTGCTTATTACGTAATTTTCTTATAGATGTTACATACAATGAGGATGACGTTCTAGAGGTACCGGATTTGCTACCTATGCATCCCCTGGAGACGCCAATGCTTTCTGAACAAACGAACTGATCAGAAAGTTGCAGTGGAACTCAGGCACTTGCCCTTAAGGTGTGTGTGTGTGAGTTGTTTGCACACGCTCGTGTGTATAAAACTGCTATAGTAACTGATGTATTATATAGGCACCATGGGTATTCATCAACACTTGTGAGACTCTAGAAAACAAACATCTCGAAACTCTAAAGCGATACGGTTACAATGTGATCCCGATTGCTCCATTGCTACCTGAAGTTTTCTCGAGGATGACGTGAATGCATTGGATAACAACAGTTTGATGACAAGTTCTCTGTGGGAGCAGGACCACGGCTGCATGCAGTGGCTGGACGAGCAAGCTCCAAGCTCAGTTGTGTACATTTCATTTGGGAGCATATCTGGGATGTCCTTTGGTGATTTTGAGACGATACTCGATGGCATGATTCGTGCACAAGTGAAGTTCATTTGGGTGTTAAGAACGGATTTGGTACTCGGGCTGGACGAGGAAAGATATGAGGTGTTTTGAAGAAAGCTAAGCTCCACGGTTTGATAGTTCGCTGGGGACCTCAGCTTAGAATACTTAAACATCTTCAATCAGTGTATTTCTAACACACTGTGGCTGGAATTCCACATTTGAGAGTATATGTGCTGGTGTTCCAATGATATGTTGGCCCTGCTTTGCTGAGCAGAAGCTGAATGCCAGGTATGCTGAATACAAACACATACACCATATATGCATGCCTGTATTTACACCCCATAAAAACCACTGTGTGTGTTAATTGCTGTTTTTTCAGGTATATTGAGAGTTGGAAAGTTGGTGTGAGTTGAAAAACTGTGGGGATGTTAGTGTGAACAATGTTGAGAGAGTGGTGACAGAGATGGTGAAGGTAAGATGGGAAGAGAGATTAAGCAGAGATGTTGGAGGTGCGTCAAGCATGCAAGGAGGAGTTTGCGAAGCGAAGCGGACTCAAAACGTTTGCACAAAGTCTTAAAAGCTTCACTAGCGTGAAACAGTGAATACTTCCTCGACTTTGTTAACAAGAACATTAACATTATTTTTCAAATTATAAGAATGTTTACACGACTGTGTATTCCTCCCCCCTGAGTAGTTTTAAGATGACTTAGCAACGTATGTCTCAAGGAACTTCTTCAAGTTAGTGTGTGAAGAGCCACCTGCTTCAGTAGCTGTACATACAACTTCCTTGAGCTTCTGTGCGTTCTTCCTGATCTCTTCATTCTTTAGAGCTTAACCTTCTCTCTTTCTACAGGCAATGAGAATCGAAAACCAATCTTCCACTCTTCTACTATGTAGTTACGGTTGAGATTCTGCTCTTAAAGAAAAGCTTTTAAATAAGAAATATATTAGTAAAAGTGTTCCATAGTTAAGAATAAGAATGCTTTAGAATTTATTAAATTTAAAGATATGTACTAAACATTATTCATGATATAAAATGTGAAAGACTAACTTTTAAATATATATGAATAGTATATGCATGTACACATAAATACATGTATTTTATATTTCCATATGTGGTAATATTGATTTTATGCTTGTTATTTAACTCATTATTCATATAAAATAGTAAGGTGTAAAATTAAATTTAAAATTTGGAAAACCAATTAACTTTTGAGGTTTAACCATTTACAAATTATATATATTCAAGTTGTACTTATTTATGAATTAACAAATGTTTAAATGTTTGTTTTTGAAGTAAAAGTGAAAAAGTTAGATTAATACTTAATTGTATGTATTTTAATGTCAAATATATATACACATTAACAATGTTTAACAAAATTGTTGTGTATCATCTTTAATTTAAAATTCAACACATTACATTACATTATAATAATACAATAATGAATATGATACTTCTTTATATATTAAGTTTAATTTTAATGTAACATTTCAATTATCAATTAAAGACATTATAATGAATATAACTTTCCCTTTATTAATTTGTTAAGTGAATTAACTTATTACCATATCACTCATTAATATACATTTAAAAAAAAAAGAATGACTAATTTAAGTAAAATTTATTTAATGTTAAGTAGACTAATTAAACATAATATTCAGTTTCTAAATACATTACAAATATTTATATCTTTATTGTTCTTAAATATTTTATTAAATATTAAGTCAAGGTCATTCAATTTTTAAATAACTATACATATTATTTTTATATCTTTATCGTTGTTTAATATGTTATTAAATAAAAATGAGATTGTCCTAACAAACATAATAATCATATGAAAATAGAATAAATTAAAACTAATTTGATTTTAACATATTGTATATATGTATTTATAAATATAAATATGTAATATATATAGTTTAAATTTATATGAATATTAAGCTTTCAATAAACAACTTATGATTATTATTAGTTAAATAAGCAATATTTTTCTTGGTTATTTTAAAGGAATTGTTATTTAAAAAAGCCATATAAATTATTATTTAATATTATATAAATAGATGTATTTTATAGTACAATAGAATTGTTAAATTAATATTCATGAATCAAAGTTATAGTATAAGTTAGGTAGATTATTAATTTAAAAAGTTAAATAAATAAAAAAAATAAATTTAAAATCAAAAAATATTTAATTTAAAATAAGTTATTAATTTAAATAGTATTAATTTAAACATATTTTACTGTATACATATTATAAATCTTTTTACTTTATATAGTTTATATAATAAGTCCATTTATATCGAATGTCTTTTAAATGTTCTTCATTTGTATATAAAACATAATAAGATTCACTATGAGACATACATTAAAAATTAAAGTTTATTAAGGATTAATAAAATTTCAACTTAATCAATTTTAAAATTAAACAATTCAATATATTAAACATTTAATAAATAACAAATTAAAATAGAAACACTTACAAATTTCAACTACTTATTCTTTTATATGTTGTTATAAATAATTTCTAAAAAGATTTATTTATTTATGTAATATAATTCTTAATATATTAAGAGTATTAAGTATGTAATGTGTATGTAATACAAATTTGTGAAAATTATTATTCAAAAAAGAATTTTAAAGATACGAAAATTATTATGAAAGTGCAAGTGATAAATATATTATTTCAAAAACATGTTAAATGTTAAGTAAAAATAATTATAAATTCAATATAGTGTGTCTCTTTCAGTATTTTAGTAAAGAACATTTACATAAGTTATTTTGAATTATTTTAAATAATCATAATTATTTATAATTCAAATGTGAAATTATTATGAATGATGAGATGGTAATGTCTTTGATATTTCTTGTCTCATTTTGTGCTTTAAATATTATCTCTTCAGATTATATGTAGAAAGATAATAAAATATATGATTTAAATGGTTTTTTATGATATGTGAATTATAATAATGTGAAAATAACATGTATTTACTTGTGTTGTTCATGTTACTACTTAAAATCAAAGTTTAATGTTTATCATGTTTAATACAAAACCGTAACTCACATGAAGCACTATTTATAAAATAATTATACATATTTGTTAAAGTTTTATTAAACTTATAAATAATATTATTACTAATATGTCTTATTAATTATTATAATTCATATGAGAAGTTTATTATGCTTTCTTACATTTCATTCAAGCATTTCATTAAAAAAAATTTAAGTCATTTTGACATTCTTGTGTATTTCTTATAAAATCTCTTTTCTTTTTTTTACATTTTTCTTTTAAGACTTAAGATGAAACGATTTTGCATTGTTAAAAAGAAGTATTTAAATCTTTATTTAAATTTATTAATTATTATTATAACATAGTATTTTACTGTTTTAACACACTTATCATGTGAATCATACTTTATTAATGGATTGAAAATATATCATTTATTTTTAAAGAATCTATGTATCTCCTTTCTAATATAGTCATAATCATAAGTATCATTCAAATTTATTTGTTTTTACTATATTTAAATGAAAATTTAATATTCATTTACTGCTTAATAATAATTATTTTTTATAAACAAATATTAATATGATCAATTCCATATAGAACATATTAATTAAAACCATTGTTATGACATTGTACAACCTAAATTAACGATGAAGCTTATTGTATTTATTTATATAATATGTTTAAATATGTTAAAAGATGTGTAAATGCTTATTCATTTGAGCATTTGTACATACAAGATCAAGGACATATCGTTCTTATTGCATATATAGACTTCAGCATAAACGTTTTAGATATAGAGAAACCATTTAATTTAACTAGGATAACTAACACTAGAATAGTAAATTACATCAAGTTGAAGGAGATACAAACTCAATAGCCATTTTGTGAACAACATAGTGAGGATTAAGAATTGTTGCAATGCTAAAGAAGAAGAGGAACATATAGTTAGGTTTTCATCTCAATGAATGTGCATATTTATTGAATTTTTAAAATTAGTGCAAGATGTTCTGATATGTATCTAAATAATTGAAAGCTTTGAGTAATATAATGCCGATCAAAGAATATTCTTTTCCCTGGCAAGAATATTTATTTCATCACTTTTGAAATTTTGTCAACCGAAAAATATTTAACGAAGATTCTGATATATTCTAGGCCCAAGCCTTAACGATTCTATTTTAAAACATTAACAATGCATGTAACTTAGCTATGCACTTAAAAAAACTTAAATACAAAATTAAGTACACATGGCATTCCATCTTAAAATAAATCTTATATTACTATCTTTTAAAAGTCACAATTAACATAAGATGCAAGAATATATAAATTTTATCTTTAAACTTTAATAGAAAATTATTATAAGTACTAAACTTAGAGGCTGTTTTCGGAGCAGACATATTGCGGCCCTTCCATCGTCATAAAAAACAAAGATTTCCTGTAAAGGCTCCTTAGTAACATATCCAATGGTATATATTTTTTAAATTCCATGTGCTTCCACCTCAGTTTAACACCTTCAATTGTGCTGTTACCTCTAAGCTGAGTTCATGTTAAGATGGAATGATAACTTAATTAGCATCCGATACATCAATCAATTAATAAGTGTATACATATATAAATTGATATAAGAAAATTTCAAAATGAAATATCTTTATATTATATACTAAAAATGTACATATACGTATATACAATGTCTCTTGTGATCTCACAGGTTTCTACATCATGCCAAAAACTGGAGCCTTTGTAAAGGCCTCAGTGACAACCAGTGCAAGAAAGCCAATCATGGCTGTCCCATTCCACCTCTCAGCCATCGCACGGAATGGTCCTAGTGCTCGACTATCTGGGCTCTCCCCTTGAACATTGGCACAAGTGAAGCGTACCAGAAGAGTTGCACCACAGCCAAGAAGTTGAACAGCCCGGTGCTACCCACTGAGTAGAGTTGCTCTGCTACTGTTTGGCCTGTCATCCTCTCCACAGCAAATGCCCATACAATTCCAAGCATTGCCTGTTACAAACATATAAACTGTTAGTTCCTAAAACAATATTACATGTAGAGGGCATTTGTGCTAACTCCCTATCAGCTTACCAAGCGGCCATTGATTGTCTCCGGTCCAGCTCCATCAAATGCCATCAAGCTTGGGAACGTTCTATCACCTGTTTCTGGTCTCCTTTCAATCTCAGGCCTTGGGTACGGTGATCCTTGAGAGGGTACTGACCCGAACACAGACTTCTTCTCGGACTCGTTCTCTTCTTGGTTCCTCAAGACGTCTTCCTTGGTGATTTCCTTCTTGGTCCCATCCAAAAGGCTGCTAATGCCATCTCCTTGCTTGTCTTGTGACGCACGGACCACCAGCCTGCTGTTGCCCAGACTTCTACAAGTGCTGCTTGTTTGAAAAGGTGCGAACAGCTTGGACTCAGGGACAACTGAAGAAAGAGAAGTTACGAGTGCCATTGTATAGAACGAATAAACAGAGGAGGATTTCAAAAAATAATGTAAAAGATGTTAAAACTGTTTGCTACTTCAACAGAGTATACAGGGTGTATTTATACGGTGTAAAGTATGATGTGGTAGCGGTTGTATTTGTACAAAGCATCTTGTATGTGTCGAGGAGTATACGGTGAAATGTATTTTCTCCAGTAAACTGTGCTACGTGGTGCTCTGGGACTGACTTTTGAGAAATGTGGAAGAAATTGTAACAGCATATGCAGCCAGATGTATACAAGACAAAACATATTTGTTTCAAGTCAAACTTGAATAACCTTTTTACACGCACAAACACACACACACAAACTAAGCTTAACCGTTTTTAGCTAGCATTGCCTACATTACTTATGTTTTTTTTTAAGAGTAAAGATTAGATAGATAACTACATGTTAAATAAGATGTCCTAGCATATTCTTAAAATTATGTAATTAATTTAATTATATTCTAAAGACATTTGTGTAAGGGAACACATTTGATATTAATCATAAAATACATTAGTAAACTATTTGTGAATTATTAGTTTTATTTAGCTAAATAAAGAAAAATAATTTTTTTAAAATTAATGAGAGAGCTACTTAAAATTTTTTTTTTAGGTTAATTTGGTGATTAGAGTTAAGAACATTATAATTGAACTTTGAATAGGATATGAATTAAAGTGAAAAAAGCAAAACAAATGGAACAAGCTTAATATATATATTGAATGATATGGATTGTATTTCTTATAAATTATGAATATGTTTTAATTATATAAGATTTTAATTTAAAATATATAAATTAATATCTCCTTTCATTGTTTATCACTAGAAGTTTTCAATGTTAAATTCCATTATTTTAAAGGAAATATATATATTCTTGAAGTTTAAAAGTTATATTTTTATGTTTGAAATTTCACTTTAAAGTTATATGCATCTCCAGAAAATATATTGATAACTTTTTTTTAATTATTTAAGATTCATGATATTTAATTCTAAAACACAATGAGTTAAACATATACATTACAATATAATAGTTATTTAACATTTGTTAATTATTTACTTATTTAAGTTATTTTATTTCATTTTGTTATATATTAATATATATTTGGTTGGTTTCATTTTATTTCATTCTAATTTTCACACAAATAAAAAAAAAATAATATAAGATTATTTCATTAATTTTTAAATGTAATGGTTAAATTTTGGATTTTTTTAATAAAAATTTATATTAAACAATGTTAGAAATATGCTATAAAGTTTTTAAAATAAACTATAGATTTCTATTTATTTTAAAGATTAAAAATGTAATTGTTAATGTTAAATGATTTATGATTTGGACTTATTATATCTTAATTTACTAAATTTTAAAATGTATTGAAATTTAAAACGTACTTATATAAATTAAAATTTCTTTAGAAATGTAAAGTGTACTTCAGGAATACATTAAGGGACATATATTTAAGTTTTCCTTATTAATTATAATTCAAATTTATGATTAATCAATTTCAAAACGTAAAGGTTCAATGTTTGGAAGAATATATATTATGATACTTTTATTAACACATTATGAACTTGTACATGTACAAATGCATACCTACTTATACAAACATTAGTCATGGGTAGTTGTATTAAGTTCAAATTACATTCAAATGTTTAGATAAATTCAACATCAAAATTCTGCCATTTTTTATTTTATTTATTTTACTATTTTATACATCATGCATTATAGCTAGGTTTTAATTTCTTAAGTCAAAAATGGTTTACATAATAATAATTGTTATTATAATATATATATATATATATGTGTGTGTGTGTGTGTGTGTGTGTGTGTGTGTCTAAAACGGATGAAGAAACATTCTTCTTCCCATATGTGTGTTCTTGTACAACCATATATGCATTCACACATTATTATCTGTAGCTACATGACTCTATAATGATACACAGACACAGACACGTACACATGCACACGTGTTTGCTATATAACACTTGATTATATAAACGTTTAAAAGTATTAATAAATAGTTAAACAAATTTTTATTCATTTTAACGAATTCAGTAGTGGCAATAATAAATACATCCACATTATATATATATATATATATATATATATATATATACTGTTGTGTGCACTCACATGCACCATATGAATATTAAGAATGCTTTTTACCTGGAGATATTGATTAAGAAGGCAACCCATTTATGAAAAATCTTCATCACACTTTTGTAAGCTTAATAATTCCATTTACAGGATTTTAAGCACTTTTTTTTTACTCACGATTATGTTAGGTAAGATGCCGATTTTGCTATTTACATTAAATATGTAGATTAAAAACTTATTTTGTGAGAGTTTATGTTGAGGATCTCACTAATATAGTAATGAACAATGTCAAAGAAGAATTTAAATTAGTTTTTTACACTACATGCATTTCTCTTTTTAACTCATTGTTTAAGCTTTTTAAGTTCACATGAATTGAAACACTGAGAATAGTTTTATTCATCTAATGAAATACATTGACACAGTTATGCACAAGTTCATTGAGAATATTTTGATTCATCCAATCAAATAAGTTAACACAATTATGCACAAGTTTTAATAGTTACTATTTTTTACACAACAATAACTACACCAATATTAATCTTATCACATAATTATTTTAAAAGTATTTTAGAATCAAGTTTTAATGATTTTCTTCTTATAAACTTAATGGATATTAAGTATATTTTATTAAAGCATTATCGGTTTGTCTTGTGTATCTTATAACTAATAATAAGTCAGATACACCATGGCAAAGTTAAGTACCATGCATCTTCTTTATTGCAAAAGAAGGTATTTAAATATATAATTTATCAAGGTTTTTGTTTTTGCTTTCTTCTTTCAGGACTATTATTATATTTAATAACAACATGAATGCAATACAAATAATAAGGAACCTTATGAAACAACACCACACAAAGTATATGAGATTATGTGGTTATTGGCCTACTCAACAAATTGATATTGAATTAAACTCATTTGCATTCCCATGACAAATACAAGACTGATTTTCTTAAGCACAGAGATGCCTTTGGACTCATGGAGAAAGCATTTATTTAGCATCACTAAAGTTTTGTTGCTTATCATGCTTATTCACTTCTACATACATGAAAGTGTTTCATCTCACTCTTAGTATTAATATTTAACTTTTATTAAATATAAACAACTTTGTTTTGTGTTTTCAAAAAAGGGAATAATGAATGCTTATTGTCTTAGTCATGAGGAGAAGTTACAGGCAATAATGATTATTTTTTTATAAAGAGACTTTACACATTCACTATGTAGAGGAGAAGTTATGGGGAGCACTAATTATTTTTTGTAGGAAAGATTTTTTATGATGATGGCATAATGAACATCAAAGAATTATTTATGTTGAGAAAAATTGTAGAGAAGAAGTTGTGAGGAGCACTAATTATTTTTTATAAAGAAGACTTGATATAGTCATGGCATGATGAACATAACAAAGGGATTGTTTATGTTTAAGGAGGAATGTTGAGTGCAAAAAGCAATTTTAAAATATATTTAAAATAACTTTATAATAATCCAAGGAGCAGATGTTATGGGAGTTTTGATTTATGTTTTAAACATATATATATACGCATTAGAACATACACATGTAAGATTATTAATACAATTTTTTTTCACTTCAACATGCTTGACTAATGTGTCTTTCACCAATGGAACTTGACATCGTACAACTTTCTTGTGGATATATATCAAAATTTAATAATGCAAAATATAAATCACATAGTAATTTAACATGATACACTATGATATTAAAATCATGTGAACATTTTATTTCTAATGTAAAACATTGTTCCTAATAAAAAGATAAATAATTATTAGTGATGCAATCTAATTTTCTATTTCTTAAAGAAGATTATTAAAATAAAATATGATTAAATAAATTATTTAACTTTACATTACATATACAACCTGTATACGAAAGAGTATTGAGTATATCTATGGTAAATAATAGTATATCCCGTGTGAAGATTCTCTGTACAGCATTGCGTTCGCGAGCATTCACAAACATGAGAGAGGAAAAACGACACCTTCGTAAGACAGGAGAACCTGTCTTCATCAATAGAGACTCAAAATCAAATATACATGATTGAGTATAATTAAATACAAATTAATATTGGCTAAATTTTATATTTTCGAGATGTAAAACTTATTTTCTTACTATCTTATATCAACTAAAGATTAATTAAAATACTAAATTTATAATATGAATTTAAATCTAAATTTAATGTTTTATATAATAATTATTTATTTTAATATTTTAAACATAATAATATCTTAATTATATGTTTTTTAAATGCTAAAATATTGAATATTTTACATGGGCTAAGTATGATTAATTAAATTATTAAATTTATATTATAAATCAAAATTAGTATTTAAATTAATTTTAAAATCAAAATTTTAAATATTTAATATAAATAATTAAATAATGTTTTAAACACAAGTTAAACACTTAAGCATGCAATGTATTAAATAAATAAATAACCATGTAAAAATTTATAAGATATTTTGCTATGCAAGCTTGTAAGTTTTAATATAATACTTTTCATGCACTTTTGTTAATATCACCTGAAATTTTTTATACATGTTTCAATATAAACTTCATCAATAATTTTCATGTCAATTGTAATCATAAATTTATCATTACACTACGAAGGATTAAACTACAAAAATGAAGAAGGTTTAAGCAAAAGCTTTTATATATTTAAAATTAGGCAGCTGTTACCCCTTTTTTAAACACTTCAAAAAAACACAGCATCTGGTCGACATTGTTCACATCCTGTGTGTTGAAAGATCCAATTAAAGTCATACACAACTCCTATTCACAGTATGAAGAATGCGGTGAAGATAGTGTCAAGTGAGCTCCTGGCTCCTGCAAATGAAATTCATAATGGTGGGTTAAATAAGAGGAAGCTGACTCTATTCGATCTGTGTATGCAATACGTTCCATATCAGAAGAGGATGCTCTTCTATACCCAAACTCCGATACAGACGTGGCCGGGCTTCTCAGGCAGAGCCTTGCAGAGGTACTTGTAATATTCTACCCATTAGCAGGACGACTGAGCAAAGGAGGTCTGGAGATAGACTGCAGCGGAGATCTGAGCGTCAGATTTAACCAAGCAGAAACCAAGTATACCTTCCCATCATACAGAAATCCGACGGCTCAAACCCTTCGAGATCTTTGAGATTCATGTTGGTTTCTTTTGCAGATGGGGACGGTGTTACTGCTACATTGGTACTGGAACCAGGGACTTTGGAAAGATTATTCATTTCCTAGAGGGTTTTATTCAAATATAAATAATTTTTAGATGAGATGCAGGTACATAGGAAATAAAGGAGAATACGACGTACGTATCCTAGGAGATTGTTGGTAGGTGTATAGAAAATGTGTACATTTACGTATATTAAACAAGAGACTGTGTACTATGATTATATAAACGTTTAAAAGTATTAACAAATAGTTACTAAAATTTTATTCATTTTAACGAATTCAGTAGTGACAATAATAAATACATCCACATTATATATATATATATATATATATATGTATAGTGTGTGTGTGTGTGTGTGTGTGCGCGTGTGTGCGTGTGTACACTTCAAAAAATCAACTATATCAAAAGAAGAGGATTTGCTTACAAACTATTGATGTGAAACCATCTATACAGAAAATTTTTTTCTGGCTATCTTCATTTTCAACAATTATCAGTTACTTTTATATATATATATTAGCACTTAAAATATATTACTCGCACGCGAACGCGTTGAAAAGAAGAAACGAGTCTGACTAATCTCATGGCATGGTTGGATTGCTTAAGTATAAATTGTACAATTGGTATATACTAAGTATTCTAGGATTATGTGTGTGCGTTTCAACATGTATATATATACATAACATATACATGCAAAAAACAAGCACACACATATATCGGGTACATACAAGGATATATAAATATATATTTTGTCATAAGTATTTTATACATGTATTTGTAGTTACTCTTTATATTCATATTTACTTTGTATAGGGATATTAAATAATTGGTTCACACACTAATGTGAAGATATGCATATGGACGAACATTATCATACATACATATGTACGTGGAAATAACTATGTATTTAAGATGATTGCATGCAAGTTTTTTCCAAGACACGTAGGTTTAGGGTTCTGGTAAGCTTATTTCAATATATATTATTTATATGTAGTTTATATTATTATAAACAGGTTCGTGCATGAATCTTACGAAACACTACTCATGCAAATAATATAGATATATATATATATATATACATCGTGTCGAGCATACTTATACAAATAATATACAAACATTCATGTCTAAGTTACCACGTTGAAATAAATATTTTTGTATTATAATATACCTAACCCTAAAACAGAAACAGAGAGTTAGTATTCAATGGAGGACGATGAACAGAATATTCAGCAGCCTCTGTTGGGATATTCTCAATGTCCCGGGTGTATGACAGCTTATTTGCGGGATAAAGACGCTCCAATTCCTGTTAAACATCTCATTAGACTGGGTTTTTGATACTGGCAAATGGTAAACTGTAAATTCACATATATAAATATATAACGATCTTTTTAAACTTTTGCAGCATTGCCCATCTCAGTTGTATATCCTTTCCTCTACTTCATGGTACACACATGTTTATAGATCTATAGATTTTATAAAACTTCTTTTCCAGATAAAAGATCTACATGTCACCGATAAAGAGGAGGATATTGGATACTACGCAGGATGGATAGGTGAGTAAACTGATAAATGATAGTTTTAATTAAGTTTAATAAATGGTTTAGGATCGTCTTTCATGGTTGGGAGAGTCACCACGGGGATTATATGGGGAACCTAGCAGACAGATATGGAAGAAAGCCTGTTATGTACTGCGGAATCATTTCAATGTATGTATCACACACACACACACACACACACACACACACACGTTTTATAATATAATATCTTGTTTGACTTACGCAGCATTGTCTTCAATACTCTTTTTGGCCTTAGTACCAACTTTTGGATGGCTCTGCTGACACGATTTTTGCTTGGGAGTTTTAATGGAATGCTTGGTACTGTCAAGGTCGGTGTGTATAAATATTATACAGTTTATATATATAAATTTATAATTTATTATAATTAAAAATAGTTTTCTATAGGCTTACGCGTCTGAGATATGCAGCGAGAGGCATCAAGCTATCGGCTTGTCGTTGGTGGGTTGACAATTGAACTTTGTCTTTGTTTTATTTACTTAATTATACAGGTTAGTACTGTTTGGGGATTTGGGCTCATAGTTGGACCAGCTCTAGGGGGTTATTTAGCACAGGTAATTATTTAAAACTTAATTATTTAATGGTCATAAAATAATGATTAATTGTTAATCAGCCTGCAGTTAAGTACCCAAACATATTCAAGCCAGACAGCTTATTTGCAAGATACCCTTATTTTCTACAAGCACTCGGAGTCCTCGTTTTCACAGTGCCGGCAATCATCATGTGTATATACTTACCAGTAAGTTATATAACATTTAAATTTGAGATTAATAATATAGTTATATAATGTTTTACAGGAAACGCTACATAAGCATCATACACATGACCATAGTGTTGAAGAAAGTATTTCATCAAAAGACCATAGAGCAATTGTTATTAATGAAGAAGAAAATGAAGTCCCAAATGAGAGCACCTCCTTATTTAAAAACTGGGGTTTTATTTCTTCTACACTTGTGTATTGTTTATGGTCTCTCCACGACATAGCCTACACTGAGGCAAGTACGTTCTATATACTACACACACACACACACGCATGTATATATGTATGTATAACATATCAACTTTTATTTTGCAGATATTTTCGTTATGGGCCGTCAGTGGAAGGTCATATGGAGGGCTCAGTTTCTCAAGCTCCGATGTTGGTCGAGTTCTTGCAGTGTCAGGTATGCATCTCTCTCTCTCTCTCTCTCTCTCTCTCTCTCTCTCTCTCTCTCTCTCTCTCTCTCTCTCTCTCTATATATATATATATATATATATATATATATATATATAGTCAACAGTTAAAAGTTTTAATATTAAGTATTTAAGTTTTAGAACATCTCTGTGTATGTTTATCTAACTTCATGCAATCAGGTTTTGTGATGCTTATATTCCAGCTTACAGCATTTCCTTTCTTTGAGAGATGGCTTGGTCCAATCCTCGTTACTCGTATACCAACAGTAAGACATACATGCATACATCGTATATAATACATATACACATATATGCATGTGTGTGTACTGACTATTTGCTTTTAGATATTGACTGTACCAATCTTGACCGTCTATCCATTTCTAACACATCTTTACGGAACCTGGTTATGGATAGTTCTGTTCACACTATCAATACTCAGGATAATTTTAGGGGTATGTCTCTAACTGATTCATTAATTTTTTAATTTCTTTTTCTTTTTTTCCTTTTAAATTTCAGCAATCCACCTTTACTGGGACCTTCATATTGATTAACAATTCAGTGGTAAGTTGTGTGTGTGCGTGTGCGTGTGCGTGTGCCTCTGTGTGTGTGTGTGTGTGTGTGTGTGTGTTTTATTACCATTTTATTAATAGGAACAAACCCAAAGAGGTGCAGCCAATGGTGTCTCTTTGAGCTTGGTATCGATATTTAAGGCCATTGGCCCTGCAGGTGGAGGTGCTGTGTAAGTATATTAAAGTATATATATATATATATATTTATTTATTGATACTATGCTAATACTCTGTAATATATTTTTGTATATAGGTTTGCATGGTGTCAAACTAGGCAGAAGGCCTCTTTTCTTCCAGGTACAATATTGATACTTATGTGTCTATTATAATATGTATATAAAACACTGTTACACACACATTTGTGTGCGTGCGTGCGTGTGTAACACGGTATATTGCAGGTGATCATCTTGTGTTCTTCTTCCTCAATGTATTTGCCCTCCTCGCAGGGATTATGACATTTAAACCATTGTTGCCGCAGTCCACCAATAAGCCAATTCAAGTAAATTAAAAAAGAGATATTGAATGAATAATTAAATTACATTTTAAAGAGTTTAATGGGAATTACAGTGATTAATTAGTCTAATCCCGTGCCTAATGCAATTCTTTGAACTGAATCTGGGTTCCTTTTCTTTGGAAGCCTAACCACTCCTGTAACATGAAGCTCCGCAACGCTTTACAAAATGCACCTCTGTATTAACCACGTTAAGTAACAAAATATATGTATGTATGTGTCCGTGTTCCTGTGTAAACACTCTGTGTGTGTGTGTGTGTGCTACGTATGTAGAATATGTAAAACACCTATGTACACCCGTACGATGATATTATTATATAAAATATAAAGCCACTTAAATATATTGTAGTATATATAAAGATAAATAAAATAAGGATACTGTTTGGAAGCGGAAGAGATTTGATCCTCCGATGTAAAAAGCTTCTTCCGCTTGGAGCCTCGTTTTTTACTTAAACCGGTCTCGCAACCGTGGATAGTCTCGAATGACGTGTACCAATCGTGAACGTTGATGAGCTCATTATGCTCTTGAGACAGAATATACCTGTTTCAATATATATAATATTTTGTCAAATATTATTAAGCAGTATATAATTATTATATATTGGTTTCTCTGCTTCTCATTAATACACTTACGCAATAGACGTGTCATGTAATGAAGACGAAAGAGAACCATCACCAGGACAGCAATCGCATTTTAATCTAGCTTGAGAATTTAGAAGGTCGGAATGGATATGCTTACGCGTCTCCCCTGTCAACGCCTGTCACACATACACTACAAATAAATACAGACCCAGACATATACATATGCATCTATCTTTGCTGTATGCGGATGCATATATTTTGGTACATGTGTTGTGTAGCTGAGAGAGATAGAGAGACCTCGTTGATAATATTCACGTTCCTGAAGCAGAAAACTCGTTGAAAGACAGCGTTTCCGGTGCTATTAAGTAGTTTCTACAGTGAAAAACATTACAATATATATACACATTTATACATTCACACACACACACGCACACAAATATATATATATATATATATATATATATATAGAGAGAGAGAGAGAGAAGGAGAGAGAGAGAAGAGAGAGAGAGAGACACACACACACCACACACACACACACACATACAGCTTAACATGCTTCATTCTACCTCTGCAAGTGTTCCAGGAAGTTTGTTGCCAGCCTTATCATTATGCTCGCATTATCTCTAGAAAGGTTGATTAGTACAGTTACATATAATATACATCATATGTGTGTCCGAATCTAACATACGAATGCATACCCACGTGCAAATACCTGTGCGTGTAAGTATATAAGACGTTTGTTTATGTACATGAATATACGTATGTGTAAAGAAATGGTACACATCGAGCGTACCTGGTTTGCTCTTGTGAGAAAACGCTTGTTGAAGCAATAAAATTCCTCAGCCTTCGAGACGGAGTAGAAGAGGATATTCCAAGATTGGCTTTCTCTGAAGGTGTGCCACTATTACTTTCCAATTGTTTCTCCATAGCTTCGAGTTGCTTGCTGCACTAACGAAGCAGAAAATCGAGTGTTTGTGTGTGCGTGCGTGCGTGCATTTAATGATTTACAATAATATTATGGGAGTAAGTGTACAAGTATTATACATATAAACTAGCTCTGCACATGAACATATACCTGTGTTTTGTACAAACTCTATTTACCACAGCATATTTTACTATATTTAAGTTTGTTTTATATTTAGAATGTAAACCAGCTTACTTCTGAATCATGAGCAGCAAGGCTCATCCAATCTGCCAGAAGACTACACAACTTCGCTGTCGGGAAGTATCTGAGAGAAATGGTGTAAATAGAAATATATGTATACGTGTGTAATGTAAGTAAATATATGAATAAATGTCTGCGCACGCACGTGTGTGTGTGTGTGTGTGCGAGAGAGATGTCCGTGCTGCTATGGTTATGAATGCACCTGTGCGTGCGTGCGTGCGCGTGTGTAGTATAGGTGGACAGATTGATAACTGCGTATATGCATATGTATGTATGTAAATGTAGTACCTCATTTTCTCAATAATTTGAGAAATAATACTGTAGTCATTGAATACAGAAGGCTTCGAGGATGTGAGTGCTCCATAAAACACATCAGCAAACTTGAAATCACTATATTTCGACACTGCAATAAAGCACTGCAAATAAACATGTAAAAAGATATACATAATTTGTGTACGTTATGTACATGCGTGTATGTGGGGGTATAGTGTATACATTTACAGCCATGCTCCAGTTTCTCCTATTTGTTTTGAATGTCCAGAGTCCTTCCACCATCCTTCTTCTTAAGTCACTATTGTCACTGCGAAACAGATGTCTCTCCCCCTCTCCCCCTCTCCCTCGCTCTTCCTCTCTCTCTCTCTCTTCTCTCTCTCTCTCTCTCTCTCTCTCTCTCTCTCTCTCTCTCTCTCTCTCTCTCTCTCTATATATATATATATTATATATATATATTGCCAGTACTAGGTTTCTATGTGTGTGCGTATGCGCGTGAATTTGTGTCCTTACATGCATACGTGTATATCTATCCCTATATGTATGTGTTCATGTGTTCAAACATGCCTTATCTATGTATGTGTATATACATACCTCTCTGATGAAAGACTAGCCGCGTATTTCAGCAGTGCTTGGGAAGCTTGTTGCATACACCTTCAAAATCCACCTAAATAAATATACCACATTCGATTAAATAAAACATAAGATTAGATATTCTCCACCATTCTATATAACCTGTAGATAATATGAGTAACACACACACACACACATATAGAGAGAGAGAGAACCTGAGTTGTAGATTCAATGAGTTTCACACATAAGAAACTGAGAGGCTGCTTGCAGAATGTTCCATGCACGTCATCTGTAATCGTATACGTATATACAGTCAGGTATATGTATATATGTATTAAACCTTTAAAATTCGTAAAAAGACGTAAGGGTGTTGTCATGTGTGTAAAAGAACTCGTAGAAATACTTGACCATGCTACTTCCCCACGTAAATATACAAGGCATATCAATAAGGACTTTCTGCATAACAAACAATAGACGCTTAAATGCAAGATTATATGTAGACACAAGTAAATGGTGCAGAGATACCAATATATATAAGATTCGGTAAGCAATGCATCTTTCACGTACAAAAGCTGTATTTAAGTGTCAAATACATGACAATATAAATAATGTAAAAATAGACTGTGTATGTGATAATATCATAACCGTACATAAGCTATAAAGCTGACTTAGTGTAAGCATTCGACAATTTAGAAATACATATATTATGTATCTATCAATAAATATATGTACATGAGACAGAGAGAGAGCAAACATATGGATAGTGCTAAAGACACATCGCCCGTGTGCACATTTAATATATGCATATATTATACATGCACACATATATACATACCTGAATGACGGCTTCTAAACGCTCAGTGGTGATTTCAGTTGAAAGCATTGGAGATGGAGTCTATTTATCACGCTAGATGGTAACGTGTTTTGTAGTGAATCCCCAGTTGTTGCCATTCCAAATATCATAATAAGTGGTAGCTCTAAGGACCATTCACTGCAATATTCTTATGAACATTATATCACAAACGCACACACACACGTCGGAGATGACAACTTTCGGGTACATGGGAGACCCAATAATAAAAGCTTTGAAATACGTGGAGAATGGGGAGAGCCTGGTCATGATATCTATGAAAGATTTGGGGTAGAGCCTATGTTTACCTTAGAATCATCAAAAGCTCTGATAAGATAAAACTGTTACAATGTTCCGTGTCTTCAATCATAATAACCATTGGAGACCTGTTATTTGAAGGTTCACGGTGCCATGCTGCTAGGATCTCCATGTCCGTTGTCTGCATGCATTTTTCAAGGTAATAAGATTTTACATCATAGCTGTATAGTTATATATATATAACTATATTATGTTTATATTGTTCATATATAAGCAACAGACCTCGGGATTTACACCAATAACTGCTTAAACAGGATTCGCAATGCAGCATTAACACCAGCTTTGCTAGACACGTGCTCAGACTGAAGCCGTGCGATCTGACAACGATCTTGTTTCTTCAAATAGCAGATAGCTCATGGAATATACCAACGGAATCCGACGAATCCACAGATCCTGTTAACAATTATGTACTCACGCACAAACGGACGGTAATATGTATGTAGCTATGCATAGAACTCTCTCTCTCTCTCTCTCTCTCACACACACACACACACACACACACACACACCAAGATATCTTTTACGGTAATACTCTCGTAAACATGTACTGCAGATGTGAGAGCGTGATCCATGGCTGAGATTTTTGAGGATATGATCCGCTGGACTGCTGTCTCGTAGCATACGTGGACAACAGGGAAAGTTTGCCTTAGAGTGTCTATGTGGATGCTCGCTTGGATGTATGCAGGGATGTGTGTGTGTGTGTGTGTGTGTGTGTGTGATTTACCTGAAAACAAGATAGCCGAGCTCAATCTTCGCACTGTGGTTTGTGCAACACCTGGACAAGTCTTCTGTGACATGTACAAGTCCAACTGTGCTTTGCAAAACTGCCTGTTGAAAATCCATTGCTCAACAGCCTTGAAACACTCCAAGTTCTTTTCCTCAAGAACAGTCTGATCCATAAAAAATGTATACAAATATGAGTTCCATGGCATATCTATTTATCTATCTGTGTGTGTGTGTGTGTATAATGTTGCTGTTATATAAGTTCTTCCACATCTATATACAATGCATACATGCACAAGCGTAGTATCTGGACAATATTACACGCGCGCGCGCGCGCACACACACACAGGTTGCACATATGTTGATGCATCTAGCTACGATAGATCTCTCTTTATATAGAAGTAATTGTGCAGCATATATGTATAATGTGGAAACCTCGTACACATAGAAAATAGGTAGACCTTACTGTGCGTGTCTCACAAACGCTGACAAGGATGTAGCGATGTATGACGGACGGAATAATTATGTGTTTGCCATATGTATAAACATACAGATGCATACGGACGTGTATATAATGCATGATACACATAGACGTATGGATGTATGTATTTCATACCATGACGAAATATCTATATGGGTATTTGCTACAGACATATAGATGCATATATGATGCATGATACCCAGACATACATACATATATATATAAAACTACCTGGACAATGATTTCAATCTTCCTCCAAAATGCATGCATGTATATGGATGTATGAATGTACGTATTTCGTTTCATGACGAAATAATCATATGCATCGATGTAATACACAGACATTTATTCACAAGCGTATTACCTGGACAGTGATTTCAATCTGCCTCCACACACTATGGAATGCATCACTGCGCCATTTCCCACAAGAATGTGGCTCATCTTCAAAGCAAGGGGAAAGAGCATTCGATTCTCTTGCATATCTTCTGCGGCACTTGCGAAGAACAGAGACCTGGACATGATTCTCCTCTGACACCCGCATTCTTCCTCAGAATCCTCCGCCATAGAAGAGCCCTAATTCTCTGCTGAACCCTAAACCTCTGTTTCTCCATATAACCGTTGATTATATCCGACGTACTCCTTTCATTTGCTATTAAAGAATTTACCTATAGACCATGTTTTTAATACTAAATAATAATAATGATATCTATTATTAAACAAAGTACATTTTTATTCAAACTCAAACTACTCATAAACAACCTTAAACAAGGTTGATTAAGCACTTTTAACCATATTCAACTCCTCTAAACATACTTAAATATGTTTAAGTTTGTTCAAATAAAATGCTAGTTACGACTTTAAAACATCTCCTGTGTATGTGTTTCTTTCTCATGTAAGCCTTTTTTTTCACGACTAACATCTTAACTTTATTTATTTTATTAATTATTAAGAAAAATTACATTTATATCCCTCATATTTATATATATACTCTTACAAGTTTTATATTTACATATATACTCTTTAAACTTCAATTTAAAACTTCATAAATTTTAAAAAAATTAAATTAAAAAACATTTTTAAAAAATTAATAAAAATTTATAATTAATTTATATTCTATTATATTTAGTCCTATTAAACATATATATCACAATATAATACAATATATTATGAATTAAAAAATATATTTTTAGTTAATATTATTATTTAAAATTAAAATATTATGATTGAAATTTTAAAAAGTATATATGTAAATTTAAATTTTTTAAAGGGGTATATTATATAAATATGATAAATTTCAGAGGTATAAATGTAATTTTTTCTAATTATTAATTTAAAAAGGTTAAAGAAGAAAAACATATACACATATTACGATCGTAAGTTAACAATAAAAATGCATTCGACTCTCCTTATCAAACATCATAAATATGCTCGAAAAATATATAGGATTCTCCATCTAAATAAAAACATATTCATGTTATAATATTGACAATATTATAACATTTTTTTCTATGTGAATTTAGAAAATCATAACAATATAATACCTCGTGACATAAATTTCATTTAGATAATGTTTAACATTTCGTAAGAACCTCTAAATCAAAATATTTTTGTTTAAAATATCCATATTAAAGAATATTAAAAATCAAAATTCCACACGACGGGATAAATATGTAATTTTAAAATTACTTTATATATGTATATAGTAAATTTGGAATAAGTCTAATTGGATAGGTACATTTATTTACATACATATGTACAAATATGTGTGTGTGTGTTTATATTTGCATATATGTGGTAAAAAGTTAAATATATATGCATATATGTTGTTTTTCTCTCTCTCTTTGGTTTTTCTTTTTCCTATCTATTCTATTCAAGAGCATACTCTAGATTAAGTATTCTTAGAGGTATTCACATATATATTAATTTATTACACATATGAACAATAATGAACTATAATAGTGAATATATTCATATTTGAACTACATAACTTGGTTAATAATGCAAAAAATTGCATTTTTATTTAGCCCATATATTAACATCAAGAACAATTGCCATTAGAGAAATCACCTAGTTGGCATCCCTTTGGCACAGTACATGCATTATAACAACCACATCGAACCACGCCGTCGCAAACTATGTTGGAACATACTTGTGGACACACTGCATTCAAATTCTTAATGTCACAAAAACGTTTCTGCGTGTGTATACATACAACTTGAAAGGGTGTATTTACTTACCAGCGGCGAGTTCTCTACTTGCTTCAACCTCCATCATAAATATTCCTGAGATAGCAATTAATAACACATCAGAAGAACTAAGTTTAAACTCTTGACTGCCATAGCTAGATGTGTTTAGTCGGTTACCCCTCTGCGTTTTTATAAAGGATGTGTGTTAAGTCAATAGCACAGTTCTTTTAGAAAACCTCTTTACAAAGTCAATAAACTACACCTTACAACTTTAAATTGACTTTATAGATATCGATTACGTGTATCTTTGTGTGTATGTGTGTGCACGTGCGTAATCCAAAGGATATTCAATAATAGTTTTCATGTGCGTGTATTGTAAATATTATATATTTATGTAAGCTTTACAAGAATATCCATGTAATTTTAATTTGAGAATTAACTTAATTTAATTTAAAAGGGTAATCAACACTTTACAACCATTGATAAAGTCAGTCACACTCACTCGATAATTTATTAACTGTTTCTAATATACACAACATGCACCAACTATTGTATTATGTACACGCACCCTGAGTTAGAACACGTCATAATGGTCAACTTTTGTATCTGAGTATTTATTAATCAGATGGACTGGTGTCCAGCTCAGGTGGTGTCTATAATAGAATAGTTCATTATTAGTAGCATATCACACACATTTCATATCATAATGTGATTTTATAATAACCATAATAAATACACATTTTATACACAATGATATACCATACAACGTATAAGTGGCCAGTTGATCCCGTTAAAGAATGGATGCCTTTTTATTTTATATGCTGCTTTAATTCAACTCCTAGACGGATCCCTTTGTAACAAAGCTCTTATGAGCCTGTAAACTGATCTATACAAGGGAAAATTATCAAATTATATTTCACTCAGTTATATTAGCATCCACTGCACAAAATTAAAATTTATTATGTTATTGTTGTAATTTTGATATGGCTTTTTTTTACTTTGGATGTTGATTCTTATTATATATTAAACTATATTGATAAGTTCTAAATATAATAAAAAATAGAACCACTTAATACACTTGAGTATCTGGTGATGGTTTGACTTAGGGTATTTGTAAAAATTTAAAACGAAGCTAGAACTTACCTTTTAAATAACTCTTATTTTAATTTTCTGTATCTTAATTATGTTTTTGGTTAGTTTTGATGAGTTTTGCCGTCGCTCCTAACCCCACACCCTAACTCCCATGGGGTCGATGAGTTGTTAGGTTAAACTCACTAAGTATATTTCCATTGCAAATGAGATTTTATTTAGCCCACTTTGAAAACAAGAAAATAAAAGGGGGTCTCTATCACATATATTAAGTAATATATATATATATATTAAGAGTTTTTAAATACTTGTTATTCTTTTAGCAATGCAAGCTTTAGTTTATATCACTAAGGCACAACCTTTTATTATACCACTTTAACTTCTAAACAATAAAGGTACATCCCACATGTGTCAGGGAAGTCTTGTTGGACTGTACATTTTAAGGATTAGAGGTTGAGGTATGTCTTTAACTTCCTTTTCCACATCAAGTTAAAAATAACAATCACAATTAAGTAAGGCACATCCATGTTTTTGTTCAACTATATGCGTGAAATCTTGGTTAAATAGTTTTCTTTACTAAGTTCCTAAGGATTCACAAAGGGGTTTTAGAGTTGGCATTTGAGAGCCACGTTTATGGTGTAACTCTTGAATTTAAGGGTTTATGACATGATAATTATAAGAAATAATGTCACATGAAAATGTGACACTAGCTAGATGACACACTCTAAAGCACACCCTTTGGATTGTCTCATGAACTTAACACCAAGGGGTTGGATACTTTAGTAAATAGACGTGCTTGTTGCTTGCATGAGGGTGCTAAGCCTTGGGCATTAGTTCAAGAGAGATTGAGTCTCATAACTGGGTGTGCTATTGGCACACTTGGTTAAGAGGTTTTTCTAAACCTAGCCTTACGGAGTTGTTTCACCTACGGTGTACACTCATGTTCTCATTAAGTACTAACTCTAGATCTAGGATATGACTTGGCCACTCAAATCCTTAAGGGTTAATCATGGTTCAGGGTACCCCTTATCCAATGAGGGTGATTTCTCAGGGCAAGTCACGGATGTCTTGGCTCTGTTTACAGGGGTATATGCAAGGCATGTTTTCTAAGCGAGGTTAGGACATGAGCCTGTTTAAGTCTTTTAGAATAAAGTTTACTCGGTTATCCTCTTGGGTTCAAAAGATAGTAATTATAGTGGGACTTAAGGTAAAACCTTAAGTCTCATACATATGGGTTTAAACTTTCATGAAAGACTTAGTGTTGTTCACATAGGGGTTGACGTCGAATGACCACTTGACAACAACATGTTATCACGTGTTAGCCCTTCAAGTTTAAACTCTAATAATTGGTATTAGAGTCTATTCTTTACGGTTAGTAGGATTGTTTAAAGTGGTAGTGTGTTTTAAGGTTTAATTAATTCTAAGTTTTAGAAGTACTTTATCACTTTCACCTAACACGTCTAAATTCTACACAAAGAATTAATCATGGGATCTATAACTCTTTAGAGAATACCTATTTAGTAAGCAGGTATGGGTTATGGATTTTAATGTCAAGGGTAATACTTAAAATGCAACTTACATACCAGGTTTCTTTACTTACAATTATTCAAGTTACTTTACCTTATATTTGTGCAGGTTAGTTTACTAAACACTTTCACAAGAAATGGTGAGTTAGTTTGTTCTAGCTTACAAATTAAGTCTTGTGAAGTGGATATGTGATATGCTAAATTACTTCTATGACATATGGTAATTGGTATCAATTTTTTTATTTTATTTGAGGTGTTTAACATTGAGATAATATATGATTTGAGAATGGACAATGTCCATTGAGTTTTGGCTTAGCTCCAAATTAAATGTTAGTTTTGGCAATACTAGTTTCAAACATGAAAGACTTGTGTTTAAATGTGCATCTTTGACTTTGAAAAAAGAACCATATTCAAATTAAGAATGAACATTATACTTTGATGGAAAGTGTAAAATGAGTTCTTATTTTAGTGCATGTTGCAAGAGTGTAATTCAAGAAGTAAACTGTGTTGAACTTATAATATAATAGAAAGTTGATTATTAACATATGATAAATATGTTAAATAGCTAGATCAAAGATGTAATTATAGTTGAAATTTTGTTTGATGTTCGCATTATTTGATGATGCTAACTACAAGTGACATTAGGTTGATTGTATTGTTAAATTTAAGTCCCTTGATTTAAGCAAAGTATAACATGAAAGCTTAATTATTGTATGCGTGCATTCTATGTTGTCACGACCCAATACATGATACAGGATTCCGGATACAGATACGGGTTGTAAGGATATTCCTACAGGATATTCCTACAGGATTTGGATACAGGATATGGTTACATATAGGTTGCCTATAGGATATCCTATAGGATATGCCTACAGGATATGCCTAGAGGATAAGGGACATGTGGACTCATCTTAGCTGCATGCATGCAACCACTTTTACATCATGCCTAGATTAGCTCTTGGAGTTGTGAGCATAAAAGCTCCGACCTAATTGTTGTACAATCAGTTACTATCAACACCAGTCTTACTACGATCAATCTTTTCTTGTCTTGTTCTTGTCTGCTCCTTCTTTCCTGTCCTGTCTGTCCTTCTTGTCCTGATCCTGTCCTGTTCCTGTCTTGCTCCCGGATCCTATCCTGTCCTGTCTTGCTTGATCCTGTCTCCTGTTTCCTAGTTCCTGTTCCTGTCTGCTCTGAGTCAAGCCTTCTGTTCTTGGAATCCTGCTCTCTTCCTGGTTCCTGGATCGTGGCTTGACAGTTTGATAGTAACTGCTTTCATAGCTCTCCGTTTTCCAGCTACTTTTTTTCTTGATTCTTTTCCTTCGTTTTCCTCCTTTTTCTTTTTCATAGATCATGGCTGATTTTGAGCACTTTCAACGCGAGCACCAAATGTTGCTTCATGAGCTGGCCACTTTGCGCCAAGTGGTCACCGATCTGCAAGGTTCCACCAATGCGGCACATGCAGCTGCTGATGCATCCTCCAAGGCTGCTGCGCAGGCTCTCTCTCAGGCATCGGTGGTTCCCTCTTCATCGAACTTTTCTTCGGAGCCGAAGATAGCATGCCAAAAGTTCAGTGGCAATCGTGCCGATTTCCAAGGTTTCCTGAATCAGATCCGGCTCTTGATCCGCATGCAACCACGCGCTACTCGACTGATGCACAAAAGGTTGGCCTTTTGGCATCCTTACTAAGTGGATCTCCACGGGCTTGGGTTGCCCCCTTGCTGGAGCGTGACGACCCATTGATGGAAGACTTTGAAGGTTTCGTGGCTGCCTTTGAAGCCTGCTTTGGAGATCCTGATAAGTACCGTTCGCATGCACGAAGTTACGGAAGCTCACTCAAGGATCCCGACCAGCTTCCGTCTATGCATCCGAATTTCAGCAACTTTGCACGAACATTCCATGGGACGAGACTGCATTGATCGAACACTTCCGTTTTGGGTTGAGGGATGACGTGAAGGACCTTCTCCTTACGTTACCGGATGCCCAAACATTAGCGGAGATCATGCAACAAGCTGTTCGTTGCGACAACCGTTTGTTCGAGCGTCGTCAGGAAAGATCCCGTCAGCAGTTCCTGCAAACCAATCCTGCAGCTGTGGTACATGTTCCTGCACCACCTTCTGGAGTAGTTCCTATGGAGGTTGAGAAATCCAAGCGTGGCTCTCTTTCCGCTGCTGAGAAGCAACGTCGTCGCAGTGAGAACCTATGCTTGTATTGTGGTGAGCAGGACACAAGGTGGCAGAATGTCCTATTAAAGCCAGGAAGTTCAAGACGCGTGAAGTTGAAGCTGAAGTTCAGTCGGAAAACTTCAATGTCCACTTCGTCTAGGAGCCGCGAAGTTGGACGTAGGTGCAGGCTCCATTGGTGCTGCTCATACCATCCATCACTTAAGTTTCCTGTACACATTCATTTAATAATCGAGAGCTCAGGAGTTTGCCCTGTTAGACACTGGTGCAAATGCATGCTTCATGGATGACACTTTTGCAACTCAACATGGCATTTCGGTGGTGAAGTTGAAGCGTGCAGTTCCTGTAGAGGTGGCCGATGGGCGTCTGATTGCTTCTGGCGCAGTTACCCATGCTACCGAACCTCTCTCTTGCAGTCATGGCACATTCAACTGTTCAATTTCCTTCAACTTGATCAAGACTCGGTCGACTCCCATCATTTTGGGCATGCCATGGTTCGTTGTTGCAAATCCGCAGATCGACTGGAGGTCTAGGACGCTCACGTTTTCCTCTCCAACAGCAGGATCAATCCTGTACCTTCCTGTGTGCAGGATACATCCTTAGTATCTGAGGCAGTACAAGCTACAGGATTGACCGCCTGTGTACCAGTGTTGAAGACTCCTCCTCGACAGGATTCACCTCATGTCAGTTCCTCAGCACATCCGCAGGCTCTCTCCACTCCTGTAAGTTTGCGGTTCCTGTACAGGGTTCTTCCAATCCTGTATCAGTGTCGAAGGTTCCTCCTCAACAGGATCCACCTCCTGTTGTTCGTCAGCACACTCGCAGGCTTCCCACTCCTGTGCAACCACGGACTCTGTACAGGATTCTTCCAATCCTGTACACTCGTCAACATCCACACAGGTTTTTCCAATCCTGCCTCTTTCTGTTACTCTGCTTCTGTTCCACCCCCCAAGATCCTTCCTCTTTTTCAGTCACAGCTCCCTCCTTCTCCTCTCCGAGTTCTTACCACTACCATGCATGAACTTGCCACTGATCCTGCTCCTTTCCACCTTTTTGCCTTTCAAGTAACTCCTACGTCCTCTTCTACCTTTCCTGTGTCTGACTCTTGTTTTTCAATCTCCTTCTTCTCTTCTCCTTCTCCTTCTCTTCTCCTCCTTCTTCCCTACCATCCAAGTATCACCTTTAAGGACGTTTTTGACAAGCACAAGGCTGCAGTTCTTCCTGTTCACAGGTCCTACGACTGTCCTATTGATCTTGCGGAAGGAAAGACTCCACCGTTCGGACCGATTTATGCATTGTCACCCACAGAGTTGGAGGTTCTTCGTCAGTACATCGAGGACAACTTGGCATCCGGCTTCATTCGTCACTCAAAGTCCCCTGCAGGAGCGCCTATCTTCTTTGTCAAGAAGAAGGATGGGAGTTTACGTTTGGTTGTGGACTACAGGGGTTTGAATCAAGTCACCATTCGGAATCGGTACCCGTTGCCATTGATCCCGGAACTTCTCGATCGGCTGCGAGGAGCAAAGGTGTTCACGAAGATCGACTTACGAGGGGCCTACAACCTTGTACGGATTCGTCCAGGCGATGAGTGGAAGACTGCCTTTCGTACAAGGTATGGACACTTCGAGTACACGGTGATGCCTTTCGGCCTTACCAATGCCCCAGCCGTGTTCCAACACATGGTGAACGACATCTTTCGTGACTTCTTGGACCAGTTTGTGGTGATCTACCTCGACGACATTTTGATTTTCTCCAAGGACCAGGCGGCACATGACAAGCATGTACGATTAGTTCTACAGCGGCTTCGCGAGCATGGCCTGTATGCGAAGTTGGAGAAGTGTTTTTTCGATAGGGATTCTGTGGAGTTCTTGGGCTACATCGTCTCTCCTGCTGGCGTTTCCATGGACATGCACAAGGTGAAGACCATCGTGGAGTGGGAGAGGCCCAAGTCTGTACGAGATGTACAATGTTTCCTTGGCTTTGCAAACTTCTACAGGCGGTTCATACAGGACTTCTCCAAGCGTGTACTTCCACTCACGGAACTCACCAAGCGCACAGGGTTTTCTCTTGGTCGACAAGGCGGAACATGCATTCACAACACTCAAGGACGCCTTCACGACAGCTCCGATTTTAGCACATCCTGACCCTTCTCGTCCTTTCTTCGTTGAAGCAGATGCCTCGGATTTTGCAGTAGGATCCGTCCTATCACAAGTTGGAGAAGACAAGTTGCTTCATCCTGTAGCTTTTCACTCTCGTAAGTTCCTTCGGCGGAGATCAATTACGAGATTCATGACAAGGAACTCAAGGCCATTGTGGATTCGTTCGAGGAGTGGCGGCATTTCCTGGAAGGTGCTGCGCATCCTGTACAAGTTCTTACGGATCACAAGAACCTGGAGTATTTCAAACGGCTCGAGTTCTCAGTCGGCGACAGGCTAGGTGGGCGGAGTTCCTATCACGTTTTGACTTCGTCATCGTCTACAGGCCCGGTTTTCGGAATGGCAAGGCGGACGCATTGTCTAGGCGCTCTTACCTTGCACCAAGCCCGGGCGATCCTGCATTTGACTGTCAAAGGCAAGTGTTGTTGGGTCCTGATCGATTCCGGCTTGCGGCACTAGGTTCATCAGGCTCCAGCAAATTCAACACTCCTACAGGACGTCCGTTCGCAGTTGGCTACAGACGACTTGGCAAAGAATGTGTTCTCACACATTCATCCTGACGTTGCAAGTTCCTCTTCCTCCAGTTCCCGTCCAGACTACAATGTTCACCATACAGGATGGACTCCTGTACCGGGAAGGTCTCCTGTACGTTCCTGTTGGTATTTAGGACTCGTGTGGTACAGGATTGTCATGATACCCCGGCTACAGGACATTTTGGTGTGGCCAAGACAGTGGAGTTGGTGACTCGCAACTATTGGTGGCCTGGGTTGCGAGGTTTTGTGGAAAGGTTTGTACGGAGTTGTGACACTTGTAACAGGTCGAAGATGCCTCATCATGCACCTCTGGTCTTCTTCGTCCTCTTCCTGTTCCTTCTGCTCCTTGGAGATCCATTTCTATGGATTTTCCTCACAGATCTTCCTCCTTCTCGTGGATTCAATGCAGTTCTTGTGGTGGTTGACCGTTTCACCAAGCAGGCTCATTTCCTACCCTGCAACAAGAGCTACAGGTCAGACAACTGCTGAGTTGGTGATCCGTGAGGTGTTCCGACATCATGGTCTTCCTGAGAGCATTGTTTCCGATCGAGGTCCACAATTCATGTCCAAGTTTTGGCGAGAGCTTCTTCGGAGTCTACAGGTTAAAGCGGATCTTTCTTCAGGATATCACCACAAACTATGGGCAGTCCGAACGCACAATTCAGACCTTAGAACAGTATCTTCGTTGCTTCATCAGTTACCAGCAGGACAACTGGTTGGACCTTCTTCCAATGGCGGAGTTTGCCTACAACAACTCCATTCACGCATCTACAGGACAGACACCTTTCTTTGCTCTTACAGGCCACCATCCACGTTTTGACTTTGCTCCCCGCTTCTCCTTCTTCCGCTCCTGCAGTACAGGATCGTCTTCAGCATCTTCGCAGGTACAGGATGATCTCCAGGTTCATCTTCAGCAGGCACAGGAACGATACAAGCATCATGCTGATGCTCACCGTCAGCCGGCACCTGCATACAAGATTGGTGATCTCGTGTGGCTTCTTCGTCGACACATTCGCACCAACAGGCCTTCTTCTAAGTTGGATTTTCAACGATTGGGCCCTTACAGGATTGGCGGAGGTAAATCCTGTAGCTTTCCGACTCGAGTTACCATCCACGGTGAAACTTCATCCTGTGTTTCACACCTCCTTGTTGGAGCCGTATCATCCTTCTTCTCTTCCCGGTCGTGCTTCTTCTCCTCCCCCTCCTGTGGTCATTGACATGAACCTGAGTACGAAGTTGCAGCCATCCTTGATTCTCGTCTTCATCGCCAACTCCAATACTTGGTGGATTGGAAAGGTTATTTGCCTACTGATCGCACTTGGGAACCTGCATCCAACTTACTCCATGCTTCTTCCAAGGTTGCTGCCTTCCATCGGCATTATCCTGCTAAACCAGGTCCCAAGACTCGTGGAACTCGTCTTTAGGGAGGAGGTGCTGTCACGACCCGATACAGATACAGATTCCGGATACAGGATACGGGTTGCAGATTTCCTACAGGATATTCCTACAGGATTCCGGATATAGGATATGGTTGCAGGATATTCCTCCTATAGGATATCCACATGATATGCCTATAGGATATGCCACAGGATATGCCTAGAGGATAAGGGACATGTGGACTCATCTTAGCCTCTGCATGCATGCAGCCACTTTTAGATGCATGTAACCACTTTTAGCATCATGCTAATTAACTCTTGGAGTTGTGAAGCATAAAAGCTCCGACCTAATTATTGTACAATCAGTTACTATCAACACCAGTCTTACTACGATCAATCTTGTCTTGTCTTGTTCTTGTCTTACTCCTGTCTTACTCCTGGATCCTGTCCTGCTCCTGTCTTGCTTACATATCCTGTCATGTTCCTGTCTTGCTCCATATCCTGCGCCTGGTCTTGTTTCTGAGTTCCTAGTTCCTGTCCTGCTCTATGTCCTACTCCTGAGTCAAGCCTTCTTGTTCTTGGAATCCTACTATCTTCCTGATTCTTGGATCGTGGCTGTCATAGTTTTACTATGACTCGACTCTTTACTTTGGACGTTGACTGTTGTTACCTACTGTACTATGTTGACGGACCCTAGATGTAGTGAGAAATAGCCCCGCTTAGTGCATTTAGGTGTTTAAGGGTAGTTCGGCTGGCTATCTTTAGATGACCCGAGAAACTCTAAACGAAGGTAGCACTTACCTTCTAGAAAATCCACCCCCAATTTTGACGTTCTAGTTAAGATGAATTTGGCATGTTAAATAGGGTTAGGAACACCCCTAGGGTTGACCTAACCCTAGGGTTGCCCTAACCCACGCCCTAAAACCCCCACCCCCCTTGGTTAGGGTTTAGGGGTAGGGGTTAGTGTGCAAACTCATCTCATTAACTAAGGGGCTGACATTTAGTGCCAGCCCACTTAACATATAGGAAAAGAGGGGGGGGGGGCTCTATCACATAAATAAGGTAGAGTATATGTAGGAGAGCTCCTGGGTTCATGACTGAGTTCGTTGCTCTTCTGCCGGCAAACTTCAGCTTGTGTCGTTAAGGTACAACCCTCTGTTGTACCGCCCTAACTTCCAGACGACAGGGGTACATCCCACCTTCGGGGTAGCTTATCCTTAACGTTGGCGAATCCATGCCTGGGAGGACTTATCGGGATGCACGTTCCAAGAAGCAGAGGTTGAGGCTTGTCTCTAGCCTCCTCCTCCATGTCAAGCTAGGAGCAACACTCACAGCTAACTAGGGCACGTTCGTGTCCTTGTCCAACTGTGGGTGTGGGTTCTTGATTGATAGGGTTTCCTTACCGAGTCTTGAAGGATAATCGAGGGGTTCTAGAGTTGGCATTTAAGAGCCACGTTTGTGGCACTTGGTGCAACTCTTGAATCTAAGGGCTATGGCATGATAGCCCACATCGAGGAAGGCAGTGTCACATGGAGATGTGACACTGGGCTAAACGTCACATGTACAATGCCTAAGGCACGCCCCTTTGGGGTTATGTCATGGGCTTGTCGCCAAGGGGTTGGATACTTTAGCAAACAGACATGCTTGTGCTTGCACTAGGGTGCTAAGCTTGGGCATCCTCTCAAGGGAGGTTAGGTCTCATAACTAGGTGTGTTTTGGCACACTTGGCTAGGGGAGTGTTTCCTTGGAATTCAAGGGTTGAACAACCTAAACATGTTAGCAGGAGCCCTTTCGTAAGGCACTTGCAAGGTCATGTGCTTAGGGTTATCCCAAACCTAGCCTTAGGGAGCTTGTTTAGTAGAACACTTGTGTCCGGCTACGGCGCACACTTGTGTCCTCACTAAGTACTACCCTAAGTCTAGGGTATGACTTGGCCACTCAAACCCTTAAGGGTTAGTCGTGGTTCAGGGTACCCCTTGTTGCCCTAAAGGGGTTGTACTCCCAGATGAGGGTGATTCCTTAAGGGGTAAGTGACAAAGCCTTAGCTCTGTCACGAGGGTATGTGTGGAACACACATCTCCTTGATGGGGGTTAGGGCATGAGCCTGTCTAGGTCCTCTAGGGCAAGACCCTAAGTCAACTAGGGTTATCCCTCAAGGGTTTTGGGGGTAGACACTCTAGGGAGACTTAGGCTAAACCCTAAGTCAACTAGGGTTATCCCTCAAGGGTTCTGGGGGCAGACATTCTAGGGAGACTTAGGCTAAACCCTAAGTCTCCTGTCCACTTGGGCATTAGAGTCTAACCCTAGGGGTCGTTGGGGTTGTTCTAGGAAACTTAGCGTTGCTCACACAGGGTGATGATCCGAATGGCCACCTGGCAGCCACGTGTTGCCACGTGTTGGCCCTTTGGGTTAAAACTCTGACAGTGGCTTGACATATGTAAGCTTTGTGGAGTTTTTTTCTAGGGTTTGGAGAGTTGGACTTAAGGTAAAACCATAACTCTAATACTTATTTGAACATCTGAATTAGAATTTTAAAGTTGTCTTAAAAGACTTAACATTGTTCCAATTAGTTAACAATTACATGTTACCACATGTTAACCTTTTAGATTAAAATTTTAAAAGTTATTGTTTACTATCATATATTTAGTATTCACTAACACTTCACGATATTAATTTGTCTACTACGTGAAATTAATATACAAATCATCAAAATAATTCATTTCGTATAAATTTAAAGTCACTTCGTTAAAATAGAAACCACTTCGTGAATTTAGTGTTTGTTGTTAAACATTATTATTCACTTTATAATATTAATATGAAGTGCATGAAATTAGTTACAATTAACATATCCACTAAATGAGCTAAAAATACACTTTGTAATATTAATTCACTTAGTTAAATTAATCTCCAAACAAATTCACAATTCAAAATTAATTTACATTTATATTATACAAATTCAAATTTACATAATGCATAATTATTTACAACTTTACCAAACAACTATTTGGTCTTCGTTATGTCCTCTAGTGATCCTCCTAAATGTTGGCTAGTGTACAATCCAATGTGACTTATTGAATGTGACTCAATAAGGACTGACTGCATAACAAACAAGGGACACTTAATATAATGTTAAGGGACAGTTAAATACAACATTATATGTACATTCAAATAAATGGGCCAGAGATATCCAATATATATAAGATTAGGTAAACAATGCATTTTTCACCTACAAAAGGCTGTATGTAAGTGTGCATGTGTATATGCACATACACAATATAAATACATGTAAAACTAGACTATGTGTATGTTCTAATATGATAATATCATATACATACATAAGCTATATGCTGCTGGTAAGCATTCGGCAATGTAAGGAATACATATATTATGTATCTATCAATACATGTGTACATGTGTACATGTTAGTGTGTGTGTGTGAGAGAGAGCATATATATATAACACTGGATAGTGCTAAAGACACATCGCCCGTCTATACATTTAATATATGCATATGGTATAAATGCACACGTATATACATACCTGAATGACGGCTTCTAAACGCTCAATTGGTGATTTCAGTCGAAAGCATTGGAGATGGAGCCTATTTATCACGCTAGATGGTAACGTGTTTTGTAGTGAATCCCCAGTTGTTGCCATTCCAAATATCATAATAAGTAGTAGCTCTAAGGACCATTCACTGATATTCTTATGAACATTATATCACAAACGCGCACACACGTCGGAGATGACAATTTCGGGTACATGGAGGCCCAATGATAAAAGCTTTGAAATACGTGGATAATGGGGAGAGCCTGGTCATGATACCTATGAAAGATTTAGGGTAGAGCCTATGTTTACCTTAGAATCATCAAAAGCTCTGATAAGCAACAGACCTCGGGATTTAGCATTAACGCTTTGCTAGACACGTGCTCAACTGAAGCCGTGCGATCTGACAACGATCTTGTTTCTTCAAATAAGCAGATAACTCATAGAATATGCCAACGGAATCCGACGAATCCACGCACGCACAAACGGACGGTATTATGTATGTAGCTATACATATGACTCTCTCTCTCTTTCTCTCTCTCTCACAACACACACACACACCAAGATAACTTTTACGGTAATACTCTCGTAAACGTGTATTGCAGATGTGAGAGCGTGATCCATGGCTGAGATATGATCCGCTGGACTGCTGTCTCGTGGCATACGTGGACAACAGGGAAAGTTTGCCTTAGAGTGTCTATGTCCGTACACACGGATGCTCGATTGGATGTATGCAGGGATGTGTGTGTGTGTGTGTGATTTACCTGAAAACAAGATAGCCAAACTGCACATTGGGGGACCAAGTTCAACAACTTCACAAATTTCTTGTGGATGTCTAGTGCCTGTTGAAAATCCATTGCTCAACAGCCTTGAAACACTCCAAGTTCTTTTCCTCAAGAACAGTCTGATCCATAAAAACATGTATACAAATATGAGTTCCATGGCATATCTATCTATCTATCTATGTATATATGTGTGTGTAATGTCGCTGTTAATAAGTTCTTCTACATCTATATATAATGCATGATGCGCATACATAAACATACATGCATACATGCACAAGCGTAGTATGTGGACAAATATTACACGTACGCACGCACACACACACAGGTTGCACATATGTTGGTGCATCTAGCTATGATAGTTCTCTCTCTTATATAGAAGTAATTGTGCAGTATGTATAATGCGGAAACCTCGTACACATGGAAAATAGGTAGAGCTTGACTGTGGTGTCTCACAAACGCTGACAAGGATTTAGCGATGTTTGATATGTATAAACATACAGATGCACGCGGATGCATGATACACATAGACGTATGGATGTATGTATTTCATACCCTGACGAAATATCTATATGGTATTTGCTACAGACATATAAATGCATATATACTACATGACTACTATATCGTTCAATTGCTGTTTGAGAGCAATGGAAGATCATACTCTAGATCAAGAATTCTTAGAGGCGTTCACATATAAATTAATTTATTTACGCTAGTACATGATATGAACAAATGATGAACTATATATCTTTTATTGAGTTACACATACTACATATAACTTGTAAAAACTCGTTAATAATGCAAAAGAATTGTTCCCATATTTAACATCAAGAACATTTGTCACCATTGGAAACTTCACCTAGTTTGCATCCCCAGGCGTACCATTACACAAGGATTAGAACAAATACATTGAACTTTGCCGTTGCAAACTAGGTTGGAGCATACTTCTGTACACACTGCAGTCAAATTCTTAATGTCAAAAAAAACGTTTTGCATACAAACTTAAAAAGAGTGTATTTACTTACCAGTGGCGAGTTCTCTACTTGCTTCAACCTCCATCATAAATATTCCTGAGACAGTAATTAATAAATACATCAAAAGAATTAAGTTTAAGCTCTTGACTGCCATAGCTAGATGTGTTCAGTCGGTAGCCCTCTGCGTTTTATAAAGGACGTATGCAGCCATTAAGTCAATAGCGCAGTTCTTCTCTAGGAAACCTCTTCACGACTAGACCTTAGAACTTTAGACTTGACTTTGAATACATCGAATACCATCTATTATATGTGTGCACGTGTGTAATCCAAAGCCATAATCAACCGTTTATGGTTTGATATATATTATACTAATATTATTTATTACTACCAATCGTATACATCATTAATATATTGATCATAATTGTTTTGATTGTTTATTATCACAAAACTCTCTTGTGCATGTGCGCGTAGTGTAAATATTATATGCTTATATATACAATATAAGTTTATTTTATTGATTGAAGTCCTAGAATATCCATGTAAAATTAAATTTGAAAATTAACTTAAATTTTTAAGAATTTTAATTTAGTTTATCAAGATACATTTAAGTAATTTAAAGGGTGAATATCAAACTCTTTATAAGTCAGTCACACTCACTCAATAATTTATAGCTGTTTTAATATACACAACATGCACTAACTATTATTATTTTGCACACACATCATAACGGTCGTCAGCTTCTTCAACTTTTGTATTTGGATCTTTATTTCTTTATCAATCAGTTCAAGTGGTGTCTATAGTTCATTATTAATAGCTATCGTATTAAATATTAAAACATGAGTTTATAATAACCCATAATAAACACATTTATGCAGACATTAACATACCATGCAACGTATAAGTGGCTAGTCGATCCCGTTAAATAAAGGATGCTCTTTTATTTTATTTGCTCCTTTAATTGCACCCAGCCTCTTAAACGGATCCCTTTGTAACAAAGCTTTTATGAGTTACTTACCTTTTAAACTGAACTATACAATAGGAAATTAGGAGGGTTAGGAAGCACTACATGGAGGATATGCAATTAGTGGGCTTGGTAGCGCTCATGGTCAACTCACCATCACAAATGAGGTGTTGTTGTACTAAGGTTCTCAAAAGTTCAACCAAGAGTACAACCACAACAAGAAAATGTTGATTTGCCTTATGACCTTAGTAGAAACCTAAGGTCGCCACAATTACAATAATATGGATAAAAAATTAAATGTATAAGAATTTTAGTGATGTCGAGGATACCAAAGAAGGAGAAGTTAATGATGATGCTCAGCTCTACCATCCAAGGCATTAGGGTCAATTGATAAGGAGTCTTATAATGACTTTGTAATCAAAAAGATTTAAAAGAACAAACAACAATGATTGTTACGAAAGCTTTCAAAGAATGAAACTGTGAGGTATTATTGTGTTTTCCGCATAGTGAACTACAGTGACATTACTAGATGGAAAGAAAGAGGTGAAAATCACCATCATTACCCCATAAACACTAGTTGAGTGCTATGTAGATGGGGACTTATGGGTTTGAGTAAAGGGAAAACACATGTCAGCATGCTATTGGTTGCACCAGCTATGTTTCCAAATAAGAAAGACATCATCATGAAAGGGGGCGGTATATGTTTACGAAGGCCAGTGAATACAGTCTCAAACACAAAGTGCTAAGAAAGGGCTTCAATTTAGGCAAGGTGGCATATTACCTATACTTCACTCATTGGTTGAACATGTTGAAAAGAAGTGTCAATACATGTCTCTTCTTATATAACGTGAACAAGTAAGCAACAAACCCTTAACAAAAGGCTTATTGAGACACAATATGGAAGAAAAGTGAAGAGTTGGAAGCCCAGACAATGATTTAGTTAGCTCAAGAAAGCGAAGAAGATGCACAATAATAATAACTTAAGACAATTGTTATTTAGAATCTCGATGTAATGTGTTTTATATTTTTGGCAATATAAACCATGAACAACATTCTACTTTGTGTAAGCTTCATTAAGAAGCAACACTAAGTATGAATAAATGTGTTTTATAATACACACTGAGTGTGTATAAGCCTCATCGATGAAATAAACCCCATTGTTTATGTTACATATCCAATAATGAAATAAACTCCATCGTTTATGTACAAGCCCCGTTGTTTATGTTACATACAATAGTAACTTCTTTCGAAACATGAGTATGATTTACATTTATTCCTTCTTTATAAACCCCATTGTTTATGTTACATATCCAATAATGAAACAAACTCCATTGTTTATGTACAAGCCCCGTTGTTTGTGTTACATACAATGGTAACTTCTTTCGAGACATGAGTATGATTTACATTCATTCATTCTTTATAATTAAATCCAATAATGAAACAAACTCCATCGTTTATGTACAAGCCCCATTGTTTGTGTTACATATAATGGTAACTTCTTTCGAGACATGAGTATGATTTACATTCATTCATTCTTTATAATTAAATCCAATAATGAAACAAACTCCATTGTTTATGTACAAGCCCGTTGTTTGTGTTACATACAATGGTAACTTCTTTCGAGACATGAGTATGATTTACATTCATTCCTTCTTTATAAACCCCATTGTTTATGTTACATATCCAATAATGAAACAAACTCCATCGTTTATGTACAAGCCCCGTTGTTTGTGTTACATACAATGGTAACTTCTTTCAAGACATGAGTATGATTTACATTCATTCCTTCTTTATAAACCCCATTGTTTATATTACATATCCAATAATGAAACAAACTCCATCGTTTATGTACAAGCCCCGTTGTTTGTGTTACATACAATGGTAACTTCTTTCAAGACATGAGTATGATTTACATTCATTCCTTCTTTATAATTAAGACAATTAAGACATGACCCACCTGTAAGGATAACTTTGACTTTCTTTCGAGACATAAGTATGATTTACATTCATGAGTATGATTTACATTCATTCCTTCTTTATAATTAAGACATGACCCACCTGTAAGGATAACTTTGCCTTTCTTTCGAGACATGAGTATGATTTACATTCATTCCTTCTTTATAATTAAGACATGAAGACATGAGTATGATTTACATTCATTCCTTCTTTATAATTAAGACAATTAAGACATGACCCACCTGTAAGGATCATGGGTCATTTTTTTACCTTTCACAGGACTTAAACCCGAGACGTTTTGGCTAACACACACATGTGTTAACCAATTGGTCCGTATGATCCTGAATGCTGAACTACACCATCAACAGCAAGGCGTATATTCATACGCATGTTCCAAACCAATTATGGACCACACATTCCAAACTAGTTGTGGATCACACATTCCAGACCAGTTGTGGACCATACAATCCTCAGGACCTCAGATATATAAACAGGGTTCCAGTTATAAGTTTCTCAGAATCATTTAACACCAATCTTCGGCCTTGTGTTTCATTTTGTATTCATTTCTTTCTTTAATACAATCTCCTCCTTTTAAGGTTCCACCCTTGTTCTAAAGGTTTCGCCCTTGCACAAGGTCGTGACAGCACTCACTTTCTATATAATATAAATCTCACACAATCTTTTTATAAATAAGATATGAAAAGAAAGAATTGGTATACATTGTCAATGAAGCATCAACCTAGGCATTTAAAACACATAAATTAAGGTAAGAGTTGAAGTCTATTTTTTTTATATCTATATGAAGTGGACTTAATTAATTCTTTTGCATGCAAGTGGATGGATTCATAGGTTCAGAATATAAAGAATTTATTACTATATAGAAGGCCATAGAACTTGAACATGCATTATAAGGGACCTGATTCTTCATTTTCGAATGTTTTAAAATTTATAATTTAGAAAGATAAAGCAACAGACACAAACAATGTAAGTGGTGATTATGCATATACTCGTGCATTATGCAAACGATGATGTAATTAATGTTTCAACATTCTAATTAACAATCAGTGTCCAATTCAATAAGTAAAAAGAAAAAGAAGATGGCGACTATGATTGATGAGAAGCATTACAAACATTGCATTTGTGATATCATTTTTATTAAACTTCCTTCAATGTAGCATGTTTCCTTTAATTTAAAGAACTTATTTTTTTATGTTTACTTTGTAACATATGGAGTTTCACTTCATGGGCCGGAGTTTCACTTTGTTAGATTAGAATTTCACTCCATAGGTTTGGAGCCATTCATCATCTCAAATCATGGGCTTAGAACTTCACTTTCTAAGGCTTTGTGGGGCATGACCATCAATTTGTGAGCATCGAGTCTTTATGTAGTTTAAGAGGTTCACTTCATATGCATAGGGGATCACTTCGTGTGCATGGGATCTCACTTGGTGTGTTTGGGGTCTCACTTTGTGAAGCATGACCCTTACTCTGTTGACATAAACCTCATTGTGTGGGTATGGAATCTTACGTGTTGGGTATGCAATGTCCATTTGTGGGCTTTGTCTCACTTCATGGGGAATAACTCTCACTTTGTGGGCCTTGAAGCCTCACTTTGGAGGGAAAAAATCTCACTTCGTAGGCTTGGTACCTTAATTCGTATGAAAAGAATTTCACTTTGTAAGGCTTGTTTCTTGACCCTCACTTTATGAATTGTAAGTCTTGCTTCATGGGATATTGCTTCCTATGATATAATGGAGTCTCGCTTCATGGGACATGACGAAGTTTCACTTCGTAGAATTAGTGTTTCATTTTGTATGAATAAAACCATTAATTTCTTTGATCTAGTGATTAATAATGAAAGTACATGAAATTTCTTTCTTATTTAGTAATATAAAGCTCTTCCAAAAGGAATTAAAAATAATATTATTTACATTAATGACCTGAATGTCATAGTAGATCACAAAGTAAAGCAAATGAATGCTTATGATAATTTTAACTCATTTAATTTTATGTAGTAACATGAATGTGAATTGTTCATTTGTAATATATTTTTAAAGAAGTTTTCAAAAACATGTGAAAACTTGATAATTAAAGAGTTTCACTCAATAAGATATGAGTTGTTTATTCATTTAAATTTAATAATAAAAGTAATTTAGATTCATTAAATAACTTAAATGTATCCTAAGTTGAACTATATAACACATTAGACTCGTAGTCTCAATTTGTGAAGCTACACAAATGTAAAGGTGAACGGCTCATATATGGTCACGACTGTAAGATCTTACTTTGTAATAATGAGAGTTCATTAAGTAAACCCACATATTTTTATAAAATTGAAATAACTCATTAAGTTACTTGAAATCAAAATTTTTAATGAATACATTTGTTTCACTTCGTTAATAATTTATATCACTTTGTAAACCACATATGGTGTGAAATGATAATCATAAAATATTATGCTCACTGTTTAATTAAATAGTAAAAACATATACAATATGACTATTTGATGTAGTGCTATGTATTATAGTGTAATTAACTATATTCATATGTAATTTAAAATTTTTGATTAATTAATTTTGGCTAACAATAATTACTCAATTTATATACTTTTATTATTTATGTAAATATATTATCATTTTTAAGTGACTCATTAACACTTTATTTAAGAAACTAAGTTTTAATTACATAAGACATTAAAGTTACACTCTTACAATGGATTCAAAAGAGTCTAACTTTAAATAAACATAGAAATTATAAAGTTAAACAAGATAATTATTTTTAAAATTTAATAATTCATTATTTATTACATATACTTACCACGGTATTGACTTGCTCACTCTTATATTTACATGTACATGCTATATCTCAACAACTATTACTTCAATGTGGAGGAACTCAGTGAGGATTCCTTACAAAATAAGAACATGGCAAAAAGGGTACGATCGCGTGCAATTAATATAGATTTTTACAGGTTATTGGCAACATGTATTTCTCCTCCACCCAAAAGATATGTGATGAATTTTGTACGTTGTTTTAATTCAGCATAGGTCTTCGAAAGAACAAAGATCTTGTAAGTAATGATTAATTGTATTTTCAGGTAAAAACATATTATCTAGAGGATGTTCTTACATTGACAAGTGCATTGACAAGTAATTAACTTGTATTTGGTACATTATACTTAAAATCTATATAGTAATGGTTCAAACAGGGGAGGAATCAATAATAAATCCGATGGAAGACCAGTGTGGTTCAACAAATGCCTGAATCTTATGAATATAATTTTAATTAATTTATAAATTTCTCTATTATAATAATGTTTGAATATAAATCTACTAGAATATTAAGCCTAAATTAAGGAAAGAATATGCTGACTGACGCCCTCAAGAAGAACTAAATGAATATACTACAGTAGTACATAGTATCAACAACAGATCTTTGATTATTCGCTGGAGGTTGCAGAAATGTTCTTCCAACCCAGGATCGTAAACATAATCAAAGCATACCTGGTATTGACCATTGGGCATGGACTACAGCAGAGGGATTCAGAGGCTACTGTGTAACATGAATGATTTCCGATCTAGCACTTGGTGATGTGGCACTCATTTAATAACATCTACACTTGCAGAAACTCGTTATAATGCAAAAGAATTGCATTTTTATTTAGCCCATATTTAACATCAAGAACAACTGTCACCATTGGATAATCCATCCAGTTTGCATCCCTGTGGCACACTACATGCAGTATAACAACCACATCGAACTACGCCGTTGCAAACTATGTTGTGACATATTTGTGAACATGCTGCATTCAAATTCTTAATGTCAAAGAAACGTTTCTGCTTGTATACACACAAACTTAAAAGAGTGTATTTACTTACCAGTGGCGAGTTCTCTACTTGCTTCAACCTCCATCATAAATGTTCCTGAGATAGTAATTAATAAACAAGTCAAAAGAACTAAGTTTAAGCTCTTGACTGCCATAGCTAGATGTGTTTAGTCGGTAGCCCTCTGTTTTTTATAAAGGATGTGTATTTAAGTCAATAGCACAGTTTTTTTAGAAAACCTCTTTACAAAGTCAATAAACTACACCTTAGAACATTAAAATTGACTTTGAAGACGTCGAATACTTGCATCTTGTGTACACAATTTATTACTACCGATGTATACGTATCGATCTTATTGATCGTAATTGTTTAGATAGTTTATTGCCACAGAACTCTCTTGTGCCTGTGTGTGTATTGTAAATATTATAAGGGTACCTTTGCACATAGCTTTAACAGAGCAAAGTTGTCTTCACACAGACATCCATTAGTTTAAACTTGTAACTAATTGTTGTTAACATATTTGTAACGTACTGGTAATGTCTTCGGTTATGTTACATTAATTTTTCATTCCGTTAACTCAATGCAAAGTTATATGCTCATAAATAAGAGTTAATAGTGCAGTAAGGGTCTGAGATTAGGGTTTATGGCTTCAGTAATCATCTCTACGTGCTTTCACCATGAAAGCTCAATCACTTGGTTTGATTGATGATTTTCCTCATTGAGGAATTCACTAGCCTCGTAAAGCTACATTTTGTTCTTGTTTTAAAAAAAAAATCAAAAGAAAATCCTTACTTAGGTTATGTCATGACCCGATACAGGATGCAAAATACATGATACAGTATACGAAATACATGATATACTCACATGATATGCCTACAGGATATGTCTATAGGATATGGGACATCATTTTTAGCTCATGACTAGATTAGCCTTTGGAGTATATTTTTAGCTCATGCCTAAATTAGCTCTTCGAGTTGTGAGTATAAAAGCTCCGATCTAATTGTTGTACAATCAGTTATTATCAACACCAGTCTTACTACAATCATTCTTATTTTGTTCTTGTCTTGCTCCTTACTTCATGTTCTCGTCTTGTTCGTAGTTCTTGTCTTACTCTTGTTTTGTTTCTAGTCCTTGTTATGCTCCTGAGTCAAGCCTTCTTGCTCTTGGATCGTGGCTTGACAATTTGATAATAACTACTTTCATAACTCTCCAATTTCAATTACTTTTTTTTCCTTAGCTTTTCCCCCTTGTTTCCTCCTTTCTTTAATAAACCATGGCAGATTTTGAGTAATTTCAATGCGAGCACCCAAATGTTGCTTCATGAGCTGGCCACTTTGCGCCAAGTGGTCATAGATCTGCAAGTTATGCAGCACATGCAGTTGCTGATGCATCCTCCAAGGCTGTTGCGTAGGTTCTTTCTTAAGCATCCGTGGTTTCCTCTTCATCGAACTCTTCTTCAGAGCCAAAAATTAGCATGCCAGAGAAGTTCAATGGCAATCGTGTTGATTTCCAAAGTTTCCTAAATTAGATTAGGCTTTTGATCCGCATGCAACCACGCTACTACTCAACTAATGCACAAAAGGTTGACCTTTTAACATCCTTATTAGTTGGATCTCCAAGGACTTGGGTTGCCCCTTTGCTGGAGCGTGACGACCCATTGATGGAAGACTTTGAGGGATTTGTGGTTGCCTTTGAAGCCTGCTTTGGAGATCCCGATAAGTACCATTCCGCATGCACGAAGTTATGGAAGCTCACACAAGGATTTTGACTAGCTTCCGTTTATGCATCCAAATTTCAGCAACTTTGCACAAACATTCCATGGGACGAGACTACATTGATTAAACACTTTTGTTTTGGGATGAGGGATGACGTGAAGGACCTTCTCCTTACGTTACCGGATGCCCAAACCTTAGCAAAGATCATGCAACAAGCTGTTCGCTGCGACAACCGTTTGTTCAAGAGTCGTTAGGAAAAATCCCGTTAATAGTTCTTGTAAGCCAATCCTATAGTTGTAGCACATGTTCCTACAACACTTCTGGGGTAGTTCCTATGAAGGTTGAAAAATACAAGCGTGGCCCACTTTCAGCTGCAGAGAAACAATGTCGTCGCGGTGAGAATTTATGCTTGTATTGTGGTAAAGCAGGACACAAGGTGGCAAAATGTCCTATTAAAGCTAGAAAGTTCAAGATGCGTGAAGTTGAAGTTGAAGTTCAGCTGGAAAACTTCAATGTCCACTTCGTCTAGGAGCCGCAAAGTTGGATGTAGGTGCATGCTTCATTGGTGCCGCTCATACCATTCCATCACTCAAGTTTCCTGTACACATTCGCTTTAATAATCGAGAGCTCAAGGAGTTTGCCCTGTTAGACACTAGTGCAAATGCATGCTTCATGAATAACACTTTTGCAACTCAGCATGGCATTCCAGTGGTAAAGTTGAAGCGTGCAGTTCATGTAAAGGTTACAAATGGTCGTTTAATTGCTTCTGACTGCTACCACACCTCTCTCTTGCACCCATGGCGCATTCAATTGTTTGATTTTCTTCAACTTGATCAAGACTCGAATGACTCTCATGCATACCATGGTTCGTGGTTGCAAATCCTCAGATCGACTAGAAGTTTAGGACGCTCACATTTTCCTCTCTGGTAGCCAGGATTAATTATGTACCTTCCTGCGTGCAGGATATGACCTTAGTGTCTGAGGCAATACAAGCTACATGATTGACCGAGCCTGTTCCTGTATCAGTGTTGAAGATTCCTCCTTGACAGGATTCACCTCATGTCCGTTTATCAGCACATCCGCATGCTCTCTCCACTCTTGTAAGTTCACAGATTCATGTACAGGGTTTTTCCAATTCCGTATCCATGTCGAAGGTTCCTCCGCAATAGGATCCACCTCTTATCAGTTTGTTAGCACATTCTCAGGCTCTCCTCACTCCTGTGCATTCACACAAGATTCTTCCAATTTTGTACACTCGCCAACATCCACACAGGTTTTCCCCAATTCTGCCTCTTTTCATTACTCTTCTTATATTCCATCCCCCAAGATCCTTCCTCTTTTTAATTCACAACTCCCTCCTTCTCCTTTCTAAGTTCTTACCACTACTATGCATGAACTTGCCACTGATCCTGCTCCTTTTTATCTCTTTGCTTTTCAAGTAACTCCTACGTCCTCTTCTACCTCTCATGTTTTTCAATCCCCTTATCCTCCTTTTACTTTTCCAGTATCACTCCTTTCAGGACATTTTTAATAAGCATAAGGCTGCAGTCCTTCCTATTCACAGGTCCTACAACTGTCCTATTGATTTGTGGAAGGGAAGACTCCACCGTTCGGACCGATTTATGCCTATAGAATTGAAGGTTCTTCGCTAGTACATTGAGGACAACTTGGCATCCGGCTTCATTCTTCACTCAAAGTCCCCTTGTAGGAGCACCTATCTTCTTTGTCAAGAAAAAAATGAGAGTTGCGTTGTGGACTACAGGGGTTTAAATCAAATCACCATCTGGAACCGGTACCGTCATTGCCATTGGTCCCGGGACTGCTTGATTGGTTACAAGGAACAAAGGTATTCACGAAGATTGACTTATGAGGGGCCTACAATCTTATACAGATTCGTCCAGGCGATGAGTGGAAGACTGTCTTTCGTACAAGGTATGGACATTTCGAGTACACGGTGATGCCTTTAAGACTTATCAATGCCCCAGCTGTGTTTCAACACATGGTGAACGACATCTTTCATGACTTCTTGAACCAATTTGTGGTGATCTACCTCAATGAAATTTTGATTTTCTCTAAGAACTAGGCGGCACATAACAAGCATGTACGACTAATTCTATAGAAGCTTCGTGAGCATAGCATGTATGCGAAGTTAGAGAAGTGTTTTTCGATAGGGATACTGTGGAGTTCTTGGGCTACATCGTCTTTCCTGCTTGCATTTCCATGAACATGCACAAGGTGAAGACTATCGTGGAGTGGGAGAGGCTCAAGTTTGTATGAAATGTACAATGTTTCCTTAGCTTTGCAAACTTCTATAGGAGATTCATACAAGACTTCTTCAAGCGTGTACTTTCACTCACCAAGCGCACATGGGATTTCTCTTGGTTCGATAAGGCGGAACATGCATTCACAACACTCAAGGATGCCTTCACAACAACTTCAATTTTAGTACATTTGGATCCTTCTCGTCCTTTCTTCTTCGTTAAAGCAGATGCTTCGGACTTTACAGTAGGTTCTATTCTATCACAAGTTGGAGAAGACAAGCCTATAGCGGTGGAGATCAATTACAAGATTCATGATAAAGAACTCAAGGCCATTGTAAATTCGTTCGAGGAGTGGTGGCACTTCCTAAAAGGTGTTGCGCATCTTGTACAAGTTCTTACGGATCACAAGAACCTGGAGTTTTTTCAAATGGCTCGAGTTTTTTAATCGGCAACAGGCTAGGTGGGCGGTGTTTAGGCGCTCTTACCTTGCACTGACCCCAAGCGATCCTGCATATGACTGTAAAAAGCAAGTGTTGTTGGGTCCTGATCATTTTTGGCTTATGGCACTATAGGTTCATCAGGCTCCAACAGATTCAACACTTCTACAGAACATCTGTTTACAATTGGTTACAAATGACTTGGCAAAGAATGTGTTCTCACACATTAGTCCTGACATTGCAAGCTCCTCTTCCTCTAGTTCCCATATAGACTACAAGTTGTTCGCCATACAGGACGGACTCTTGTACCAGAAAGGTCTCCTATACATTCCTGTTGGTGTTTACAGGACTCGTGTGGTACAGAATTGTTATGATACGATACCCGGCTACATGACATTTTAGTGTGGCCAAGACAGTTGAGTTGGTGACTCGCAACTATTGGTGGCCTAGATTGCGAGGTTTTATGGAAAAGTTTGTATGGAGTTGTGACACCTGCAACAGGTAGAAGATGCCTCGTCATGTGCCTCTGGTCTTCTTTGTCCTCTTCCTATTCCCTCTGCTCCTTGGAGATCCATTTTTATAGATTTCCTTATAGATCTTCCTCCTCGTGGATTTGATGTAGTTCTTGTGATGGTTGACTGTTTCACCAACCAAGCTCATTTTCTACCATGTAACTAATCGAGACCCACAATTCATGTCTAAATTTTGGCGAAAGATTCTCCGAAGTCTACAAGTTAAAACGGATCTTTCTTTAGGATATCATTTGCAAACTGATGGGCAGTCAGAACGCACAATTCAGACCTTGGAGCAATATCTTTGCTGCTTCATCAGTTACCAATAAGACAACTGGTTGGACCTTCTTCCTATGGCGGAGTTTGCCTATAACAACTCCGTTTACGCATCTACAGACCAGACACCTTTCTTCGCTCTTACAAGGTACAGTTCACATTTTAACTTTGCTCCTCCTGCTTCTCCTTCTTTTGCTCATGTAGTACAAGATCGTCTCCAACATCTTCATTAGGTACAGAATGATCTCCGGGTTCATCTTCAGTAGGCACAGGAATAGCACAAGTGTTATGCTGATGCTCATCGTCAGTCAGCACCTGCATACAAGATTGGTGATCTCGTGTGGCTCCTTTGTCGACATATTCGCACCAACATGCCTTCTTTTAAGTTGGATTTTCAACGATTGGGCCCTTACAGGATTGCGGCTGAGGTCAATCCTGTAGCTTTCCGACTAGAGTTACCATCTATGATGAAACTTTATTCTGTGTTTCACACCTCTTTGTTGGAACCATATCATCCTTCTTCTCTTTCTGGTCGTGCTTCTTCTCTTCCCCTCATGTGGTCATTGACGATGAACCTGAGTGCAAAGTTGTAGCCATCTTTGATTCTCGTCTTCATCGCCGCCAACTGTAATACTTGGTGGATTGGAAAGGTTATTTGCCTACCAATCGCACTTGGGAACTTACATCCAATTTACTCTATGCTTCTTCCAAGGTTGCTGCTTTCCATTGGTGTTATCCTATTAAACCAGGTCTTAAGACTCATGAAACTTGTCCTTAGGGAGGAGGTGTTGTCACGACCCGATACAGGATACAAAATGCAAGATACAGGATATGGGATATAGGATATACCCACAGGATATGCTTACATGATATGCCTACAGGATATACTTACAAGATATGCCTACAGGATATGGGACATCATTTTTAGCTCATGACTAGATTAACCCCTTGGAGTATATTTTTAGCTCATGCCTAGATTAGCTCTTGAAGTTGTGAGCATAAAAGCTCCGACCTAATTGTTGTACAATCAGTTACTATCAACACCAGTCTTTTTACAATTATTCTTGTCTTGTTCTTGTTTTACTCCTTGTTTCCTATTTTCGTCTTGTTCCTAGTTCGTGTACTGCTCTTGTTTTGTTTTTAATCCTTGTCCTACTCCTGAGTCAAGCCTCCTTACTCTTGGATCGTGGGTTGATAGGTGAGAGACATCGTGGGAATTAGTGGCTTGATCTTGGTGCTTGGCGCTTGGCACAACAAGTGATAGAGCGATGAATTGAGGTAATTTTACATTGAAAATAGTGATTGCAAATTAAAAATTAAAAATTAAAAATTAAAAAAGAAAAAATTGTAGATTAAAAATAGTAAAAAATATCAAGAACAAGATCCTCATGAGGTATTTCTAAATTTTTTAAAAAAAAATAAAAACATTGTATACTATAAATGCAGATCGTGGCTTTTTTTGACGTAGGATGATCAAATTAGTCATATGCCTAGAAGACGCAGTCGAGGAAGGGAACACAACTAGGGAATGCGCAGACACATACGCAATCATGGGGCGGGTCAAGGAAGTGGATGCAGTCATGAGGTACACTCACAATTTTAGAACTTGCACTATCGCATTCGCATAACAATAGGAATTCAATGAAGAGCAGCAAAATGCAAGTTAGCAGCAGCAGCAACATAATTCAAGCTAACAGCCAAGGAAACGAGCTCGCAACTAGACCGAACCGGAAATCATGGTCATGATTAGCCTTAAGAAGCTTGAATGGCTTGAATCAATTGAAGAGGCCGCAATCAATTCTTGGGAAAGGATAGTTGCTGTTGCTGACAAGTGGAAGAAGGTGGCACAAGGCATGATAGAGAAAGTATATGAGATAAGGATGCTGAACAAGTGCAACACAAGTGGGAGAATCTTGTTCTTATATTTTTGGCAACAAAGGCCATTATTCAGTTTTGTGGATGGTAACTCTATTCTCTAATGATCCTTGATTTCTCAATCATGCTGAGACACACTTCAATAAGATGATAACCAAAGGATGGCTATGAGTAGAATAAGCCTTCAGGATATTTAAGTAACAATTCGACTTCTTTACTTCACGATTGAAAATGGATCTAAATTCATTCCTATAACAATATAAGCTGCATGCATCATACACAACTTGTTGATTGATATGGATGAGGTTACAGAAGATGAACTTTAAAATCTAAAGCCAACGAAAAGCAATGATAATTGATCTAGAAAACTAGCTCTAAAAGATCACAAAAAAGATGTTGAAGAGGGTAGTATCATATAAAATGTGCCTGTAGATCACCTATTAAAGAGGTAAATGTAATATTTTTTAAAAAATTTGAATTTTAACTTTTTTATTAATAGCATAATGGAATTTCAATTGGTAATGTAACAGAATTATGTGTGAAGTGAATACTGTTACATAAACTAATGAAATATTGTGCAAAGACATAGTTAACCTAACATAATAGTGACCCTGATTGTGCAAAGCTATTTTAAGCTGTTATGTTAGTTACTCTAACGGAAAGGAAATCTGGTACGAAGACAAATTCTTCTTTTAGTATAATTATGACATTTAATTTAACTTAACGTAACTGCTGATGTGAAGAAACCCTAACTAATATAAGATTATTTATTGAAGTCCTATAATATTTAAATTTGAATTTATCAACATACATTTAGTAATTTAAAAGGTGAATATCAAACTCTTTAACCGTTCATAGAGTCAGTCGTACTCACTCAATAATCTTATAATTATTTTTAATATACACAACATACACGAACTATTATTATTATGAACACACGCCCTGACTTAGAACACATCATAACGGTCGTCAGCTTCTTCTTCGACTTTTGTGTCTGGATCTTTATCAATCAGCTGGACTGGTGTGTCAAGCTCCGGTGGTGTCTATAATAGAATAATCCATTATTAGTAGCATATCACGCACATTTCATGTCATATTAAATATTAAAATGTGAGTTTATAATAACCCAAAATATATAATAAATACACATATTTCATAACATTAACATACCATGCAACGTATAAGTGGCCAGTTGATCCCATTAAAGAACGGATGCCTTTTGATTTCATATGCTCCTTTAATTGCACCCAACCTCTTTGATGGATCCCTTTGTAACAAAGCTCTTATAAGTTGCTTAGCCTGTAAACTGACCTATACAAGGGGAAAGTATCAAATTATATATGTGAAAACAAAGTAAAACTAAGAATAAACAAGGAAAGGATGCTTACAGGTTTACTGCTTGGGAAAACAAGGTCCTTCTTTAGGATGTTCTCAAATGTTTTCTGCCTGTTCTTACCCCGGAATGGTGTTCTTCCAAATAGCATCTCATATAAAGTATGCCTGTTATGAAAAAAAAAGAATTGCACATATATACGTGTGTGTGTTAGAAACATTGACATACCCAGAGCCCACCAATCTACAGCACTTCCATGTCCAGAACCTTTGATAATTTCCTGAGCGAAAGACAGAATGTATATGTATTTATATACATATGCACATACATATACACGCACACACACACGTACTGGTGCTATGTATTCCTCTGTGCCTACAAAGGAGTTGGAGCGTGAGATGGGCTCAGATACAAAAGTCGGGGGAGAAACATCCTTTAGCTTTTTAGTTTTACCAGGAAGAAACACCGGCCGTAAAAGCTGCCAATAAAACGAGATAAATAATAATAATGAAAGTTTTATATTACTATTGCTACTACTAATTATTATTATCTTTTTAATGGAAGTTTATTACTCAAACCTGTGGTTTTGAAGTGGATAACAGGGAAAGATCAAAATCTGTTAATAGCAAATGCCCATCCCTTTGAACTAGAACATTTTCTGGTTTCAGGTCCCTATAAACAACACCTGAAATAAAACAAATACACCATTATTAATGCTTCTCTCTCTCTCTCTCTCACCACACACACACACACACACACACATACACACACACACGAAGGCATACCCATGCAGTGAAGATACTCCAATGCCACTAAAACCTCAGCCGCATAGAATCTGTTGGAAGAGTTTGTTTGTAGAACAGTACACACACACACATATATATACATATTTATATCACCTTACTACTTCCTCTCCGAAACACTTCAAAGGCTGCCTTTCCATGAGAAGAAAGAGTTCCCCTCCCGGACAGAAGTCAGTCACAAGGCAAACATGGGTTTCAGTCTGAAAAGAAAATGAATAAAACACACACACACACTCTCTCTCTCTCTAGAGAGAGAGAGAGAGAGGTATAGAACTTAAGAGAAGTTATTTATCTTTATATTAAATATAATATATAGTATAGAAGTGTATCACAAAACCTGGAATGATGCATACAAAGTTGGTAGAAATGGATGGTCCATCATTCCAAGAATTTCTCTTTCGGCACACGCTCGATGCACCTGATAGTTCAAAGTAAACACACACACACACAAGGTTATGTGTGTGTGTGTGTGTGTGTGTGTGTGTATCACCTTGTTTCGGTTTAGCATGGCATTTTTGTCCATGCTCTTCATGGCAAAGTAGTGTTCAGTACCATTCAGTTCCACCAGATGTACACTAGAAAGATAATATAAGTACACTCTGAATAATATTAAACTAACAAATAAATACCTTCCTGTGTCACCGTAACCAAGAGATTTAATAGGTTTGAAATGTTGGAGTCCAAGCTTCTCACCACTAGCCCGAATCTGTTTAATTAAATATTAGTTAAACAATAATCATCTGATTATTATACAAACCTTCCGTATAGCATCCCAAGCAGAAGTATTCGCTTTGTGTGGTTTTGGAAATACGACTTTAGAGTGTCTGGCCCAGAGGTCATCGGGGGTCTATATACACTTGAGTCAGATATATACTGTACACACAGTATATGTATATATACACACACACGCATTGAACATATTATAATGTATTATTTTTATGCTATAACTAAATACTATTAAATACCATGAGAATTATAATATATGTATATATATTTATACGGAAGAAGAGAACTAAATATCTACGTGTTTAGATGGAGCCTGACTTGGTTTGCATCTGGAAGCTCCGAATAGCTTCATCGACATTTGCAGCAGTTGGCTCGAACCTGTACAGTAAAAATAAATAAATAAATAAATAATTTTAAATGCCTATAATTAAATTTATTTTTACTCACCACTTTAGCACTTTCTTGTTCAGTTCTTTCTGAAAGTCGATTACGAGCAGGCTCCACGTATTCACTTCCATCCAATTGAACTCCAATAAAATATTGCAGCTCTCCCTGATAATTTTAATATATTAAATAATATATAAGTTAATAGTTTAAAAAAAAATGTGTTTAATGTGAAACCTTGTTGTCCTTCATTGCTTGCAAATGAAAAAGGTTCCAGAATGGTTTTCCTATAAAAACAAAATGGTGTTAAACATGGTTTCACATTATATATGTTATTACATACCACTTTTGGTATAGTTAAGTAGCTGAACTGTAATGTCTCGTTGCTCTCTGATAGCAACTCGTATTCTTTTAACAGTCTCAGGATCAGTCCCAGCTCCTTGCAAGAATCTATTGCGAATATTAAAATACTTACATCATCAAATATATACATATAGTTTTATACATATATTGAGTTAAATATATTCAATACTATATACCGGCAATTTCTTCCAAGGATTTCTTCTCTAGTGTACTCAGTAAGCTCCAGAATGAATCGGATGCAAATATCTGCATGAGAGATCCTCAGTTTCCCGTCTCTCTCTCTCTCTCTCTCACACACACACACACACACACATCTCTCTCTCTCTTTTCTCACACACACACCAAACTAGATAACTCGCTCTCCCTCTCTCTCTCTCTCTCTCTCACACACACACACACACACACACACATCTCTCTCTCTTCTTTTTCTCACACACACACACCAAACTAGATAACTCGCTCTCCCTCTCTCTCTCTCTCACACACACACACACACTCACACACACACAACTAGATAACTCTCTTCCTCTCTCTCTCTCTCTCATCACACACACACACACACAAACAAACAAACAACTAGATAACTCTCTCTCTCTCACACACACACACTAGAAAAGCTTACTATGGGATTATCCGGTAGACGTGGATCGGTAATGACAAAGTTCTTTTCAATACGCTCCAGTGTGGTTGCAAGATCGATACCCTTACGTATTTCTTCGGCACGATCCAGGTCAATACTCTCCTCCTTTCTATTGTAGAAGTCATAAGTTCCGGTTCCGATATCTCCATTATTTGTTCCTGAGGTCTCTCACTCCTCGAAAATCTGCCATATATAAACGTATATGTGTGTATATGTATATAATACGTGCATACCTTTCTCTCTCTCTCGTACACACACATACACAGATAATACACATGTAAATGTACCCGAGGAGATTGAAGAAACCAGATGATCGTCTCTTATTCTTAGTGGAAGCTCTCTCTCTTGTTGTTTCTGAGACTCCTGGAAGACTGAGCCTCCTTGAGCCCGGGTTAATCTTTCTAGGCTCTTTTACTGATGATGATGATGTAGGTTGCAGCATTGAATCGACAACTGGATGTGGGCCCTTCATAGCTTGTACTAGCTCAGTCACCGAATGTACAGCTTTGTCTTTCTGACGAGCTGAAACACTCAAACCATCAATATGTGTGTGTGTGTGTGTGTGTGTGTGTGTACCATCGTAGCGTATAAGAGACTCGGGGAGCCCATTTGGACGCAACGCAGACTCTCTAATTCCTTCAGTAAACTTACTAACTCCACTTGCATTCTGTAAAATGAAAGCCTCATACTCCATGTACGTGTATGCATAACATACACACACATAGTCAAAATGTTACTCATACCCAATGTACTTGAAACTTGCCATTTTCATCTTTTATGGGTGCAATAGTCAGCAGGTTCCAAAAGGAGTTCCATCTTTCTTATAATTCAGCAAGCGTCCACAGAAACTGTTCCCCTCTTTCAATGCATCCCGGATTCTCGTGACATCAAGCGGATCTGTTCCGGCTCCTTGAAGAAACCGGCT